>JAPFFP010098458.1:0-19990 GCA_026153255.1 Solanum medicagineum | reverse complement strand
TCTTTATTTAGAGGCTTTGTAGACTATGTAAAGTGGAAGTGAAGTCATGTCTCGTACTTCAAACACCGTGGCCCCAATGCCTAGTCACATGCATTTCCTTTTGGCTTGTTATCACTGTTTATCTGCTTAAGGCATGTTAAAGGTAGAAATTCTTATAATATATATAGAACACGTATAATTACAGGTTAGTTCTCCCAACCCTTATCGGCAACGGGTGCCGGTCCGCCCTTCGGGACTTTGGGGCGTGACATAAGCATTGCCACCCTGCTGTCTCTGTTGAGTTGGCACTAGATTTTGCTAATTCCTATGCCAAGAGAAGTTTTGTGTCGTTCCTCCAATTTGGGTTATATGTGTTCCCAAAACCTTGATATCCACCTCTGTTGTCATTGACCACAAAGTTCATAGCTTCTGAAATAGCTCCACAAAACTCAGCAGTGTGGTCTCCTCCTCCACAAACATCACACTAGTCATTTTGCTGTTGTTGTACCATAGTCACTGCAGCTGGTTATTGACACATGTTAAGCCATGCTTGTTGTTGGCCCAAAGACAAGTTGTTGAAGTGAGTAGTCATCATATTCAGCATCGCTGACATCTGAGCCTTCAGGGCAGTTACAACATCAATCTCCAACATACTAACCTACTTTTTAACTATTGGTCAGCTTGATCCTCCATAACACTCAGGATTGTCGTGTACGATATGATTGAGAAGAGCATACAACTCATCTTATGTCTTCTCCAACAATGATGGGGAAAATTAATAAGAGTTCTAGACCTATACCAAGCTTGATATATATTTTTGTCACGACCCAAGTCTAGGGCCTAGACGTGACACGGCGAACGGAGAACCCGAAGAAACCCAAAACAAGCCTCTGCACATCAATCACACATCCTTGATATTCATAAAGAATAAAAGAGTCAAAGCTCAAAGCATAAGTACATCAATTGTTCCAACAAAATCTCTAACATAGATTGGAGCGGGGGCCAAGACACTTTCCGGGCTCACCCTTGTAGTATCAAATGTTCAACATAAAAAACATCAAATAGTAAGAGTAGCATTGTTACTGTCCACGGACATGAGGACTCACCAAAGCTTATCTTCCAAAATGCCAAAACTAGCTACATATAGGATGATCGACAGGTGCTCCGGTACCTACATGATAACATCATGTAGGCACAGAGTATGCGTTAGTACGTTTGAATGTACTAAGTATGTAGGATGCAATGCAACAAGACATAAGCCAATATAGTCAAAATGCATAATCATAAGAAATAAATTAGCATAATGTCAGTCAATATTGCATGCATGATTAATGCTTGAAGTAAAATATGCTCGTAAATAATATAACTTGTATAGAACACAATACATGTGTGGGAAGAGACCATAATCATAGACCAAGAAACTACTGCTTGGAATCCATGGCATGTTACCCCCTCGGTGAGGTGGTTGAGGTACCTACCACTCTACCAGGTAATACGGGCATGTCACCCCCCGCCAAGGTGGTCAAGGTATCTTACTCACCACATGTAGTACGGAAATGTCACCCCCCAAAAAGGTGGTCAAGGTATCTACCCCTCAACATGATAGTAAGAGCATGTCAACCCCCGACAAGGTGATCAAGGTATCTACCACTCGACATGGTAGTAGGGGCATGTCACCCCCGACAAGATGGTTGAGGCATGTCACCCCCGACAAGATGGTTGAGGCATATCACCCCCTCAACAAGGTTATTGGGCATGTCACCATCCAACAAGGTGTGGTCAAGTTCCAATCCTATAGATACTTTTCATGAATTCAATACATATATACAATACCTTAATCATCAAAAAGTCAGTTGACTTATAAACCATGTAATAGACCATCAACAACTTGAGAATCCTTGTAAAGACATTTTATCAAAAACTTGGTAGGTGTGTAATGCTAATGCAAAATCATGCAATTCAAGAGTGAAATAATATGAGAAAACTCAATTTAAATCAACCCACAAACATACAGTAAAACCTCATGTAGGATATGTTGAAATCCATCATCAAATCCCATAATAAATCTAAATTTTGGTAGCTCTAAACATGCATAGTCTCAATTGACAAGACCAATTCACAGTATATGATTGAATTAGACAACCATGCATATTGAATCAACATTTCATTAAACCCCAACATAATTTGTAATCAAAATCCATTATAAAAGATACCCATAGAAGATACACCTCGGAAACATGCAGTTTTCATAAAAAGGAGATTTGGGCTCCATGGGTGGAAGGACCCAATGGATGAAACCCACATACCTCAAACATGGGTTTTCTTGATGTAGATTTGAAGGAGACTCAAAGCTTTAATGGAGTCCTTGAGATTCAACATCATGCTTGAGGCACTTGAATTTGGATGAAATATTTGGTTAAGTGTTAGAGGGTTTTCAGAGGGTCTTTAGTGATATTGAGTTGAAAAATGGCTAAGTATAAGCGTTTTCACACATATTTGGGTATGGGGTTAGGACCCCAAGTCCCTTGGACCGAAATGAAAAACGAAGGAAAAACTTGAATTGGTCCGCGTCTGGTCCTCGACACGGACCCAATGTGGAGGGCAAATGAACACTAATTCGCGCCTCTAGAGCGTGGAGGCCAGGGCGTGGATGGCTACTTGAATTTGAATTTTTGTGAAAATTATTTTTTGCTATGGGTCCTATAAAATCGGGGTTGTACCCATTACCCACTCAATTTTTCCCCCTGATCTTGATATGTAGTCAAATTTTTGATATTGTGCACAGATTTTTAGATATATAGAAATTATGATTATGGGCATTTTCGATGCACATATTTTGGGCGTTTTTTGGGGCGTTTCAATATCTCCTCCTTGGGAACACTTGTCGCCGAATGTCAAAGAAATGTACATAAGAGAAGTAATCAAGAAGATTTCAGCCCGATACGAATGCAACAACACATGTAAATATCATTTTCAAAAATCCCAGCATGAATGTATAAAATCAACATAAACTTGTCAACATAAACATAAATACATGCAAAATGACATAATGGCTGGAACTTATGACTTGAATTTATTTAGGCGACTTAAATTAGTACCTTCAGCTTGAGTACAGTGGAAGACATATGGATATCGCTTTCTCATGTCCGCCTTGGCTTCCCATGTGGCACTTTCAACTTGTTATTCCTCCAAAAGACCTTGATGGAAGCGACATCTTTGTTTCTCAACCTTTTCACTTGTCTATCCAAAATCTCCACCAGCACATCCGCAGAAGTCAAATTATCTTCTACTACACCAACAACATCCAAGCACCACTATAGCATTTGGGTCACCCACACATTTTCTCAACATGGACACATGCAAGACCGGATGAACCAGGTCCATCTCTATAGGCAACTCCAACTCATATTCAACCTTACCAATCCTCCTCAAAACTTTATAAGGACCCATAAACCTTAGGCTTAACTTTCCCTTCTTGCCAAATCAAACCATACCCTTCATAGTTGAGACATTCAAGTAAAACCAATCACCAACCTCAAACTCAAGATCTCTTATCCTCACATCGGAGTAGAGCTTTTGTCTACTTTGGGCTATTTTTCAATCTCTCCCTAATCAACCTTACCTTCTACAAGGCTTCAATGACAAAATCTGGACCTAGCAAAGCCATTTCGCCCACTTCAAACCACCCAACTGGTGATCTTTAACGCCTACAATAAAGAGCTTCAAAAGGAGCCAAACCAATGCTTGTGTGGTAGCTATTGTTGAAAGCAAATTCAATAAGTGGAAGATGTTCAGCACAACTACCCTTAAACTCCAAAACACAAGCTCTAAGCATATTCTCAAGTGTTTGGATAGTCCTCTCGGCTTGACCGTCCATTTGGGGTGAAAGGCCGTGCTAAGCTTAACCTTGGTACTAAGGACCACTTTGAAAAGACCTCAAAATGTGAGAAGTGAATTTAGCACCACGATCCAAAATGATAGACAAGGGCGCCCCATGTAATCTAAGCAACTCATTTATATATAACTTGGCATAATTTTTGGCATCATTAGTAGTTTTAATAGGTAAGAAGTGAGCCAACTTTGTCATTTGATCCACAATAACCCAAATAGAGTCAAAATGTTTCCTAATCTTAGGCAATCCAACTACAAAATCCTTGTTGATTTCCTCCCACTTCCAAGTAGGAATATCTATATCTTAAGTTAGGCCACCCGACATTTGATGTTTGGCTTTCACTTTTTTGCAATTGTGACATCCAAATATGAACTTGGCAATTTCTCTCTTCATACCACCCCACCAATACATTTCCCTCAAGTCTCTATGCATCTTTTTAGAACCGAAGTGAATGGAATAGGATGAATTATGAGCCTCTTTAAAGATCAATTCTTTCAAATCATCTACATTTGGCAAAAACAATCTACCTTGATACCTAAGGGCACCATCTCCCCCTTGGGAGAAAACCTCCACTTTACCACCTCTCACCAAGGCCTTCACCTCTAGCAAGGTGGGTTTAAGATCTTGTTTTGCTGTGACCTCCTCAATGAAGGAAGACTTAGAACTATCAACAACCACTACACCACTATTGATAATCTCATCAAGCCTACCCCCCAATCTAGCTAACCGATGAACCTCTCTAGCCACTTCTTTGTCACCATCATCAACATGAGATAGACTACCCATAGACACCCTATAAAAAGCATCGGCTACAACATTAGCTTTATCAGAGTGATAATCCACACTCATATATGATGCTTAAGCAGCCCTTACCACCTTCTTTGTTTCATGTTATGATATTTATTAGTGAACACATATTGGAGACTCTTGTGGTCGGTGAACACATCAACATGAACCCCATATAAGCAGTGATGCCAAATTTTCAAAGCAAATGTTATGGCCGCCAATTCAAGATCATGGGTGGGATGATTTTTCTCATGTACCTTAAGTTGTCTCCAGGCGTATGCTATCACCTTGCCATTTTGCATCAAAACACACCCCAAACAAATTCTTAAAAGATACTCATAAAAGAAACACCCTGGAAACATGTAATTTAATAAAAGAGAGAGTTGGGCTCCATGGGTGAAAGGACCCAATGGATGAAACCCACATACCTCAAACTTGGTTTTTCTCGATGTAGACTTGAAGGAGACTCGAAGCTTGAATGGAGTCTTTCAAATTCAAAATTATGCTTGATGCACTTGAATTTGGATGAAATATTTGGTTAAGTTTTAGAGAGGGTTTTGAGAGGGTCTTGAGTGATATTCAGTTGAAAAATGGCTAAGTATAAGTGTTTTCGCGCATATGTGGGTGTGTGGCTATGACCCCAAGCCCTTTGGGCCGAAATGAAAAATCAAGGAAAAACTTGAACTAGTCCGGGTCTGGTCCACAACGTGGACCCTATACGAAGGGAAAATTAACACTGATCCACGCCCATGGCATGTCGCAGTTGAGTCACGGATGGCTATTGGAATTCAAATTTTTGTTAAAAAATATTTTTTGCTACGGGTCCTCTAAAATACGGGTTATACCCATTTTCCATTCAATATTGCCCCTTTATCATGACTATGAAGTCGAATTTTTGATATCACGCATGGATTTTGAGATATATAGAAATCATTATTATGGGCATTTTTGAAGCACATATTTGGGGAATTTTTGGGGCATTTCAATTTTCTCCAAGCTTTTTCTTAGAGCTTAGAATCTCACTCCTTAGTTTTGTTGTCTTGCAAGATGGGAAGAATCAAGTAAGGAACTATCGAGCGAGATCTTCTCAAGAAGTGGTAGAGTCGGGTCTCTCAATCTGTTGCTACCTCCGAGCTTCCCACAATAGTGAGAAGGGAAGCAAGGTCATCCTCACATAATCTCTGTTCACCTGTGTGGGGATGAAAGTATTAGCAATCTCCAAGAAGTTTTAAAGATGGACCTATGTGGGAACCCAGTATATTGTGAGCAGAGTGTAGCAACCGGACCATATTGTATTTTAGTTCCCGATGAACACCGTGCTCTAGCTTTTGAAAGCATCTAGTGACATTGGTGTTTCGTACGATTGCCACATCCCAGACTGGCGTAGATGTTGGTGCTGCAGGGAGATTTTGGTCTGGCCATTTCATCTCTGATAGGTTCGAATTCTTCTTTGTTATCCTCTAGATTTTCCTGCACAATAAGTTAAATTGGCAAAATCGGGTACAAGACACCTTCCCTCCACTTGGATTGGCTAAAGCAAGAATTTTGTTCCTCCACTGTAGCAACTAAATGCTTGCAAAAGCAGCACAACTAATATCAAATGTAGTGAACATAGCAAAACAAAACAACTTAGAAAATTGACAGACTTATACTTTAAATCCCCGGCAACAGTGTCAAAAACTTGTTTCTCCCTAGTGCACGCAAGTGTATGTGGTCTTAGTAAGTAATATAGTGGGATTAATTAAGGGATCAAGATATCTAACCCAAATGATTTAAAACAAAATTAGTTAAACTTCATAGTTAGTATGCTTAGAGTGTTTTATTTAAAATGATGGAAAGATTTGGAGGAAAAATTAAACAACTAATTAAACTAATAAGATTGACTTATTTGTTATGAACTATCAAATTACGAATGATTCCGGGATTGTAACCTTGTTGATGCAATTCTAGTCTCAAAGTTTGCATATATGTTTTGGTTTCTAACTACTAATTCACAGGGTTAAAATTACCTAAACAAGGTTGCACACCATTGTCAGCCTACCGTTGTTGACTACCTAACTACATTGTTGAGGGGGGATAGCATATCAATAAAAGTGATTTAATGTTATATTCCTACATTATGAACCAAATGAGGTGTAAGGGTAGTTGTCACTAGTCTCCCTTACACGATTCAATTTAGTCTCCTAGTCGAATAAACTCCCTATACTACTGTGTTTTATTCATTCAAACATCCTTCTAATCAAGAAGGAACAACTAATTTACTCCCTAGTTGGCAAAACTTTGAAGTATAGATAGAAGTAGTATAAGCGCAGTCTATAGAAATCTATTCACATATAACAAGAATTAGGAACTAAAACATTGTATATGGCTACAATCCCAGAATATGGGAGAATTAGCCATCCGTCATAGTTTCATACATCAAGAATAGGCTAATAAACATTAACAACTACAAATCAAAGGTAAATTCCAACTAAAATAGCCCTAGAAAGGAGTTTCCAGTAGTCTCTACTCTGTTCAGTCAAAAACTAGTTATGAATCCTAAAGCTAAAAACCAAATATAACTTAAAATTTTCATAGTTCAATTATGCACCAGCATCTTAAAAGCCCGTGATGCAAACCCCCATATTTTGAGGTGATTTTCACTTTAAATGTTGACTGGGCCAATCTCCCTCTATTTTGTGCAAGTCCACGATGTGAACTTTGCCTTTTTTCTACTTTATGCCTTTTTCTCCATGTTTTCATCTAGCATAGCTTCTCCCCAAGTCTGCAACATGCACATGAGTATTTTCCCTGAGCTAGCTAATTTTTTTACTTTACTTTTGCAGTTGTGTATTCTTCCCCATGACTCGGGTACGAGTTTCGACTAGCGTAATCTATGTAAAAACCTGCAAACATGCAACCAATACGTAGACTTGACCCCGGATTAGAAAAATATATGAAATCAAACCAAAAACACCTAAACTCTATGGATTTTCCCTCTAATTAGAATCTATTTATGGGTATCTTTTTCTAGTTCGACGTGTAAATACGCCTAAGATCACTGATCATATTGTTTTGCTGTATTTGACAGCTAAGAAAAAAGCCAATCAAAGGTTGATTTAGTGGATTCTATTGATTCAATAATTTGACTTTGAAGTAAAGGATCGAAAGAGCTGTTAAAATCAAGTGGCTGACCATCTTTCTTGTCTCTAGCCTAATGTAGTTGATGAGGGGAGTATTGGTATGATGATTCATTCTCGAATGAAACCATAATGGCTATTTCACAAAGTCAAGTGACTCGGTATGCTAATTATGCTAACTATCTTATTTATTAACTATTACTAAATTGTTTAAGCCAAAATAAAAAGAAGCAATTCTTGTTTGATATGAAGAGATATTGTTGGGAAGAACCATGCTTATTCAGAGAATATGCTAACAACATGATGAAGAGATATGTTAGAGAGGTGCTAATGAATGGTATTCTTGATGCATATCACACCTCCCCAGCGAGTGATCATCATGGAGGTATATGGGTAGTGGCAAAGGTATTCCAAAGTGGGTATTTCTTGCCAGGGTCACATTATGATGCAAACACCTTTTCAAGGCATGTCCATAATGCCAAAAGCAAGGTCAATTTTCTCGAAAATGTGAACTTTCTTTATCTCCTAGCCTTGGGCTTGAGTTATTTGATGTGTGGGGTTTGGACTCACGGGTCCATTTATGAGTTCATTTGGGAAATGATTTATTTTGATTGCAGTTGATTATGCATCAAAATGTGTTAAGGCGGTTGTGCTACTGACTAGTGATTGCAAGGGAGTGGTTAACTTTTTGAAAAGAAATATCTTGACTACGTTTGGTACCCTACAGTAATTATTCGTGATGAGGGCCTTATTTTTGCAACATGTTGTTTGCATCATCACTTAGCAAATATGGGATCAAATATAGGGTGGTAATACCTTATCATCCCTTTATAATTAGACAGGTGGAATCATTAAAGTGGGAGATTAAAAATAATTTTGCTGAAATGGTGAATGCCAATAGAACGAATTGGTCAAGGAAACTTGATGATGCTTTATGGGGTTACTGCACTGCATTCAAAATCATAATTGGCATATCACCATTTAAGCTTGTCTTTAGTAAAGCTTGTCATTTTCCCATTGATTTAGAGTACAAAGAAATTTTGGGCCTTGAAGAAATTGAATCTTGATTGGAATGATGTGGTGAATGCTCAATTGTCTCGATTGACCAAATAGAGGAATTTAAGTTGGGCGCCTATGAAAATGCTACAATTTACAATAAGAAGATGAAATGATGGCACGGTATTAAGATTTTTCAACATGAGTTCCATGTTGGTGATTTGGTTTTTCTATACACTAAAGGTTATAATTGATCCCAGGAAAATTTAACTCTATGTGGTCTGGCCTGTTTAGAGTTTCAAAGGCCTTGGATAATGGAGTCATTGAAGTAGAGAATGAAAAAAGGGAAATCATTAAGGTGAATGGGCAATGTTTGAAGAAAAACTTTGGGGAACCAACAGAAATGAAGATGGTTGAAGTGGTGTACTTAAAAGAGGCCTAGAAAAATTGTCCAAGTCATACAATGACGTTAAATAAGGCACTTCTTAGGAGGCCACCCAAGATTTTAGTGATTTTGAATAGCATGTGTTGTGGGTGTAGGCGTACAAAGGGGAAATTTTTCGAGTGAAAAAAAGGCGACTTAGGTCAGTATTAAACGGATCTCAAAGTTGAAACAATGACCTCAAATTTGACCACCTTTTTGATTAGTTGATGGCCTTTAAGTTTCTGTCAAATTGGCAGTCAAAGTAACAATTCAATGGATCACCGAATTGGTTCGGCGATGAACAGTCTCAAGGCCTAAGTTTCTGTAAGAAAAAAGCACATTCATTGAATCATCAAATGAGTTCGGTGGTGTAAGTCGGATTTGTCAAATTGCACCGCTTAATCGACCTAACTTTAATTTGAAGTAACCTTTTTCACTTTTCTATTTTCACATTTTATCTTTTTCACTCCCAAGGACAGTTCACTCTAGTATCTTGAATTTTTCATCATTTTGATCGGGGATTCATCATTATTTTTGTCGCTTGATCATCATATTCATCATCATTATCTCTAGATAACTATTTCAGTGTGTCTTCGGCCCTTTTTTCATTTTCCTAAAATTTTTGAACTTAGGATTGCTTGAAATTAGTTGCGGGACGATGTGACTCATTGTGTGATATAAAAACTTGATAAAAATTGTAGTGTGATGAGTGTATCGATGTTTTGAAACCCTTGTGCTCGATTTGGTACTCATTCGAATAGGTTATTATTTTCTTGATGTTTTTGATGCAATTGATTGTGTATATATGGTGGGTCATGCACGTAATTGATGTTAATGGTGCCTAATTGTTCTTATAGTTTATAATGAAGCCCAATTTGATCAAATTGTTATTGTTTTGAAATTTTATTTGCGTTCATGAACTTACTTGAGTTGAATTTGATATGATTTCCTATGTTATGGACTTATTTGAATTATGTCATATGAAGTCTAAGTAACACAAAAATTTAATAATATGACTTTAACTTGCAAGATGATGTAGTAGGTGACAACTTTATTAAGAGACGTTTTTCTTAAGGGTAAAGTCATCATTTTGTTGAATTCATCTTTATGGTATGAATGTTAGGTGTCAATTGGCATGTTTTTGTGTTTGCATATGTGTTTGTGACGCAAGAATTGTTAATTGTGTGCTTTATTTTTGAAATTTGGGGAAATTTGTATTGCAGTCAACTTTGGTGACAAACAATTTGACTGCCAAGTTGATTTGGCAATCCGCCGAAAGGCCATATGTATCGCCCTTTGTGATATCTTCTGATACTTTTGTTCTATCAAATTTGGTGGCAATGATTTAGACCGTTGCTGATAGCATTTGGCACCCTAGTTTTTATAATGAAAGGCGATTATCAAATTTGACTGCCGAACATGTTCGATGAGCAAATTAACCTACTTGTAGACATGTTTTTTTGAGGTTTCTTTTTGGATTTTTCTTTCATATCATTGATTCTTACACACATGTTGTCTTTGTTTTGCAGCTATGCCTTATTCAAAAGCATCCTATTTCACATTGCAGATCTTAGCAGCCCGGAAAGCCCTCATAGTTTTCGAGAGTGAAAACCAAAGGGCTGAGAGGCCTCATAGGAAAGAACAAAGTAAAGTAATGGAGAAAGTGATTGAACATGGAGACTCCAGTAGTGACGAAAAGGGTCTCTTGAGTTATAATGGATGGACTCCAAGGAGGAACAAATCAGGTCTAAAACTCTAATGCATAAGCCTATGGCTTCGGAGCAGGCTCCAAAACATCGCTAGATAGAGGAAAGAATAAAGGCATGATCCTCTCCCCCAAGCTTCCCAGGCCATTTGTGAAACAATTATCTCATGCCATCTAAATCAATTAAAAGCTTTAGAGTTGAGAATAATATTGGAGGAGTGTTGGTTATCATCTGATAAGGTTGTTGATAGATACCCCGAGGTGTGATGTCCCCAGTTGGGTTTGCAAATTCTATAAGGCCTATGCTAGAGTTATTCGAGAAAGCAGCCAAGTGAAAATTGCTCTAATATTGATTGATGTGGTAGAAGTGTAGAGTGTGCCCGTCCCTTGCACTGAAAGAGACATAAATGGCTTCTTGGGTGCACATTCTGGCTTCAGCACGATCTAGCAATATGATTGATAAGAACACACTTGAAGACCTCAAAGCATGGGTTTCCCTCTTGATTAGTATTATAGCCTCATCATTATTAGAATGGTTATTGAGAAGCAGCTAAACATTCCTGCTCAATATTGGTTTGGTTTCATCAGCAACAACCTTATGTTGTCCTAGAAAAATCAATCCTTCGACATCCAAAAGTAGCATTTGGTAGGTTGAATCATGAATCACAGGAAAATTAAACCTCGATGCAATTATAGCCCTAGAGATTCTCACATGGGCTAAGTAGCTACAGACTTCTCTACCATTCCTATGCCTCATAACAAATTTATGTAAGAGATCAGTGTGCCTTTTATTAGAAAGATTGATGTGGAGATTACTCCATCAGTTTCTATAGATATTCGCGTCTCGAGATAAAATTCCAATGGGATGAAGAGGATCGAGCTATGAAGAAGTCGGTGGATAAGATGTCAGTTGTTGATATTGAGCTGCTTTAGACTAATATGTATGAACCATCACTTGAGTTAGTTATATCTTCTTAACATATTGCACCCCCATCCTCTTCTACTATAGCCCCTTCATCCTTTACCCAGCCGAGCCACAAGCATCAACAACTTGACCCCCAATTACCCAGGCTATCCTCTACCATTTGGCCAAGTTGGCCAAATAGGCTGACAGTAGGCCTACATAGATCGAGTCTTCTCTGACTATTTTGACTAACAGAGCCATAGAAGTAGCTTTGGTCTCATTGTTTGATGAGAGAAAGAAGAATAGAGAGATGATAGAGGAGCAAAACCTGAGGCTGAATCATTTGGCTATAAATTTAGAGGACCACGAGGCTCGGAGTGATGCCTTGTTGACTAGGTTTGATGCTTTGGAGACTAAGGGTTGTGTGAGTGCTAACATGATGGTTTTGAAGGCCGATATTGCTGAGTTAATAGAGATAGTGTCATGAAAATCCAGTAATATCAAATCTTTTTGTGGTGGTTATACCTCCTGAGACTGCTACAAGTGTGATTCTATGTGTGGCCGCCAACAGTAAGTATATTCCATCTCTCCTTGAGACTAATAAGGAGGCCTTAGGAGTTAATATCATCTCGAAGGAGCATCGTGTGTTATGAGCGATGGAGGAAGCAATCATTGTTGCCTTCACTAGGGAGCCACTTCGGGATAGATCCATGATTGAGACAACTGGTTACTCCAATACAGCTGAGACAGAGTTTGCTGGGCTACGCATTTGTACATTGGAGTCCACTACTCCAGTGCTTACTTCATAGTTCGCACCTTAGTACCCAAGCTTGGATGCCCCCTCTACCACTTTTTCAGCTCTTCATCCAATACCACATTGTGACTGATCAGGTGGATTATCTATATCACTCCTTACTTTTGAGATTTGATGATATTGTTCTTACACATTGAGGACAATATTTTTCTAAAGAGGGGTGAGCATTTAGAATTCTAGTGTTTTATGTTTTTATTTGGTCTTGTTTTTGTTAGTTATTTGAGACAATGGGTCATGTTTGTTTTTATTTTTGGTAATGTATAATTAAGACAATCCTTTTTTGTCCAAGAAACCGTGGCAAAGGCCGGGGTGCAAATGTGGTTCCATAGGGTAGAGGTGGTCCTAAAGGTGGTGCCCCAAGGCATAATCGGTTTTATTCTTTACATTGGAGGCAAGGGGATGGTGAGGTTACTGATGTTGTTACCAGTATATTGAAATCTTTGACTTTGATGTATATGCTTTGATTGATCCGGATGCCACACTTTCCTTTGTTACCCCTTTTATTGTTAAAAAGTTCCATGTTGACCCCGAGTTTTTCCATGAGTCATATGAAGTGTCTACTCCTATTTGTACCTCTATTGTTGCTAGGAAAGTTTATAGAAGTTGTCCTATTTGCATTTTGCATAAGTTGTTGCCTTATGATCTTATTGAATTAGACATGGTAGATATTGATGTCATTCTTGGGATAGATTGGTTACATGCCCACTATGCTTCTATTGATTGTACAATCCGTTGGGTCAAATTTCAATTCCCAAATGAACCCGTCCTTGAATGGGAAAGTCAAGATGTGTGGCAAGGGAAGGTTCATTTCTTGCATAAATGCCTGTAAGTTGATCTCTAAGGGGTGTGTTTACCATCTAGTGAGGGTTAAAGATGTGGAGTCCAAAGTCCCTTCCATAGAGTTGGTTCTGGTTGTAAATGAGTTTCTTGATATCTTCCCAAATGACCTCCCTAAAGGGAAATAGATTTTGGTATAGACCTCCTCCCCGATACTCAACATATCTTTATTCCCCCTTACCGTATGGTCCTAGCGGAGTTAAAGGAACAATTGAAAGATTTATGGGAGAAGGGATTTATTAAGCCAAGCCAATCACCTTGGGGTGCTCCGGTGTTGTTTTTAAAGAAGAAGGATAGGTCACTTACAATGTGCATTGACTATCGACAACACAATAAGGTCACCATCAAGAATAGATATCCTCTTCTGGGAAGTGATGATTTGTTTGACCAATTTTGAGGGGAAAGCTTTTTCTCTAAGATTAATCTTCGGTCTGGGTATCATCAATTGATGGTGAGGGAGTGTGATATTCCCAAGATGGCCTTCTAGACTAGATATGGGCTTTATGAGTTTGTTGTGATGTCTTTTGGGTTGACCAATGTACCGGCCATCTTTATGGACCTAATGAATAGGGTCTTCAAATCCTACCTTGAATGGTCTTCATTGACGATATATTGATCTACTCACATAGTAGGAAGGAGCACATAGGGCATTTGAGGGTTGTGTTGCAAAGATTGAGGGAGGAGAAATTGTATGCTAAATATGACAAGTTTGAATTTTGGTTGAAAGGGATTGTGTTCTTGGGTCATGTGGTGTCGGGGGGTATTAAGATGTATCATAAGAAGACCGACATGATTAGAAATTTGCATAGACCATTGACCATGTTGGATATTAGTTGCTTCTTGGGCTTAGTGAGTTATTATAGAAGGTTTTGAATGGTTCTCCTCCATTGCTTGCCCTATGACAAAATTGACTGAAAAGAAGGTTAAGTTCGTGTGGACCGATGAGTGTGAGAGGAGCTTCTAAATATTGAAAGAGAAGCTTGTGTCCACTCCTATATTTTCACTACCCAATGGGCTTAAGGGATTTATGGTGTATTGTGATGCTTCCCAGGTTGGTTTGGGTGGTGTGTTGATGTAAAACGGTAAGGTCATAGCTTCTGCTTCTAAACAGCTCAAGGTACATGAAAGGGACTACCCTACCCATGATCTAGAGTTAGCTACTATTGTGTTAGCATTAAAGATTTGGAATCACTACTTATTTAGGGTGCATGAGAATGTGTTCACCGATCACAAGAGACTCTAATATGTGTGCACTTAAAAAGATCTCAACTCGAGGTAAAGAAGATGGTTAGAACTTCTTAAAGACTATGATATGAGTGTGCATTATCATCCCAGTAAGGAAAAAGTTGTGGAGGATGCTTTGAGTAGGGTGTCTATGGGCAGCCTAGCTTATGTTGATAGTGGTGATAAAGAAATTGCTAGGGAGGGGCATCAATTGTCTAAATTGGGGGTCAGAGTTGAAGAGGTTGGTGATGATGGTGTTGTTATCACTGATGGGTCTAAATCTTCATTGGTTGATGAGGTGATAGCAAAAAAAGATCTTGACTCCTCTTTGCTTGAATTGAAGGCCTTGGTGAAATAGGGCAAAGTACAGATTTTCTCCCAAGGGGGATATGGTGCCCTTAGTTACCAAAGTAGGTTGTGTGTGCCTTATGTTGATGGTTTGAGGGAAAAAATCCTTGATGAGGCCCATAATTCTTCAAATTCTATCCACCCCTGTTCCACCAAAATGTATAGAGATTAGAGGGATATGTATTGGTAGGGAGACATGAAGAGCTACATTTCTAAATTCGTTTTTAGTTGCCATAGTTGTCAACAAGTCAAAGCCAAACATCAAAGGCCGGGTGGCCTAACCCAAGACATAGAGATTCCTAATTGGAAGTGGGAGGTAATCAATATGGATTTTGTGGTTAGGTTTCCAAAGACTAGGAAAGGTTTTGATTCCATTTGGGTTGTGGTTGATAGGATGACGAAATCGGCTCACTTCCTACCAGTTAAGACTACATATGGTGCTGAAGAGTATGCAAGGTTGTACATCCATGAGTTCATGAGGTTACATGGGGTTCCTTTGTCCATCATATCGGATCGTGGTGTACAATTCACTTCACACTTTTGGAGGTCTTTTCAAAGGGGTCTTGGTACAAAAGTTCATCTTAGTATGGCCTTTCACCCTCAAACGGATGACCAAGTCTAAAGAACCATTCAAACACTTGAGATTATTCTTAGGGATTGTGTTATGGAGCTTAAGGGCAGTTGGGATGACCATATTCTGTTGATTGAGTTTGCCTACAACAATAACTATCACTCTAGCATTGGTAGGGCTCCTTTTGAGACTCTTTATGAAAGAAATTGTAAATCACTAGTTGGTTAGTTTGAGGTTGGAGAGGTGACTTTATTGGTATCGGATCTGGTTAGGGAGGCTTTTCCACAGGTTAGGGTGATTAGGGAAAGGTTGAAAACAGCCGAAAGACATAAAAAATCCTATGCCGATATGAGAAGAAGAGACCTTGAATTCAAAGTGGGTGATTGGGTCTATTTGAAAATTTCTCCAATGAAAGGTGTGGTGCATTTTTGTAAAAAGGGATAGTTGAGTACAAGATATGTTAGTCCTTATGAGGTGATAAATAGGGTTGCCAAGGTAGCTTATGAGTTGAAGTTGCCCAGTGAAATGAAATTGGTTCATCCGGTGTTCCATGTCTCTATGTTGAGAAAATGTGTTGGTGATCCTAATGCTATTGTGCCTTTAGATGTTGTGGGGGTTGTTGAGGATAACTTGACTTATGAGGAGGTTCCAGTTCAGATTTTTGGTAGGCAAGTGAACAGATCGAAGAACAAGGAGGTGGCATCCGTTAAGGTCCGTTGGAGGAACACAAATCGAAAGTGCTACTTGGGAGGCTGAAGCGGACATGCAAAAGTGGTATCCTTATCTCTTCCACTCCACTCAAGCCTACAGTACTGACTCTAAGACCCTATGTGATTCCAAGTCTTATGTGTAAGCTCCTATGTCATTCATAAGCATTCATGTTTAAGTTGGCAAGTTTATGATGATTTTACACTTAAGTTGAGATTTTGAAAATGGTATTTTAAATGTAATGTTGCATTCTTTTTGGGGCTGATTTGTTTATGCTCACTCTTATCATGCAGGTTTCCGTCACATTCGGGGACGAATGTTCCCAAGGGGAAGATATCGAAATGAATCCAAAAAGTGCCCGAAAATGTGGCTCAAAAGTGCCTGGAATCTTAAATTCCATATATCACAAAATCCATGAGTGATATCGAAAATTCGACTTCATATTCTTATTCAGTGGTTCAAAATTGGGGGGGGGGAGGGTCTAACCCTGATTTAAGAGCAAACGATTAGCAATTTCATATTTCGTAATTTTTCTTATCCAGAATTGATTTGCGACAATTCCCTGACGTGTAGCTGTCGAGAACATGTGTTAATTAGCCTCCATGGCAGGTCCGGACCAGATGCGGACTTGTGTATTTTGTTGCCAGTGATTTTTATATCGCTCCAAGGCTTTCGGGTCTTGGCCCTAAGAGTTCCCAAATGTGCTTTTACTTATACTTAACCATATTTCACCCTTATATCATCCTAACATTTCCCAATATCCTCTCAAACACTTAACTATATTTTCCACTCCCAAATTCAAGTCTCAAACCTTATCCGTGATTAAGGTTTCCCTTCAAGGTTCTTCTTCAAGCTTGAAGTCTCCATCTCCAATTTTCACCAAGTTCATTTCCAAGCTAAGGTATGTGGGTTTCTTTAACCCATGATACCCAAGCTTCGTCTTACTCAAATTGCATGATTTAAAGTTGATTTATAAATGGGTCATGCTTATTATGAAATTCATTGCGCACTATGTTAAAGGTAAGTAACGTTGTGACTGTTTTGCTATGGTTTGATCCATCAATCTTGAATCTATTATAAGATTTGATAAGGGGTTTTGATGTATGTTGCTTGAGGGTATTGCAAGGTATTGATTGATGGATTTATAATGGATTTTTTGTATGATTTCGTCTCTGTATTTCATGATTTTATACTATCATTACCCACCTCTAAGTGTTTGATAAAATGTCTGGATGTGGTTTCTTGAGGAATTGAAGGTCCAAAGCATGAATATCATATGATTGACTATATGCCTGATCAAGGGGGACTAAAAGCCAGGATAACCTTGTCGGGGGTTAGTACCTTGATAGGCAATCAAGGGGTAGTGCCTTGATAACCGAGATGGGGGTTTGTACTCATCAACCGAGGTGGGGGTTTGTACTCAACAACCATGTGAGAGGTTTGTTCTTCGCCAATAGTATGATAAGGTGAAATTATCATCAATCATGTGAGAGGTTTGTACCACACCACCAGGGTGATGGGGTGAAACCATGATCAACCAACCAAGGGGTTTGTACTTTGAAAATCTATATTGGTCTCTTCTACACATATGATATCCTATATGAATATGAGTTACTTAAGCATGTTTTTCTTAGGGAATAATCATATATGCCATATTGTTATATTATGCCTATTGCCTATTGTTATGCACTTTGATTAAGGTGCCTATCTGTTGTTACATTGGAACCTACTTACTTAGTACATTCAAACGTACTAACGCATACTCTTGCCTACATGAAATCACTATGTTGGAACTAGTTCCTAAGTTGATCATCCTCCTCGTCCACGTGCCTAGTTCGGTACTACTCAAGCTAGTTGGTGAGTTCTCCACTTTGGGACCTTAATCTATGTTGCCCTTATTATGTATTGAGACATTCTTCTTTATGTTCTATTTTGACTATGAGGGTGAGCCTAGTTCCTTTGCCCTGGCCCTTCTCTTATCTATGTATTAGAGGTGTTTGTTGGACATGATATGTATCTGTGATATGAGTTTTGACTCTTGTCACTTGATTATGACGTTTATGCAAGCTTTCCCCTTTGCCCTTTGCCCCTATTCTTACTCTTTATGTCATTTATATGCTTCTGTGATCTATGATGTGTAATGATAAGTTAAGAGGCTTGTTTGGGGTTCCTTCGGGTTCCATTCGCCGTGTCATGCCTAGGCCCTAGGCTTGGGTCGTGACATTCCATAACATATACATAATCATCATAGGAGTCAAGCTCAGCACATATATCCAACAACACCTCTAATATGGATAGGATAGGGGCCAAGACATCTCTCGAGCTCACCCTCAAAAGTAAATTTTCAAAAGTAACTAAGTCTTTAATATAGCATGAAAAGAAAGTGGTTATTTTTCCCAAAATGGAGGATCACCAATAGGAATCTTCAAGAAAGCAAACAAAGGCACGTGGAGGTGGATATATAAGCACTCCGAGCCCTACATGGTTAGACCATGTAGGCAAAAAGTATGTGTCAGTACTTTGAATGTACTAGTATGTGGGATGCAATGCAACAAAGAATAAACCATAACATAGCAACAATATAATCATTTAAAACATTTCTTTAGCCATACGACACAGGATAATACATATGGAAAGTAAGGAATGCATAATTAATTGATTTAATGATAAAACACTTGAACTTGGAATAATAAGAAACATAGATCATCATGTATAAGTGAAAGCATAATACCTTTTAGGAAGAACAAAGCATGTACTTCAAGGGAAGGAACATCTTACCATAAGTAAACCATTAATAATCATAAAGAAGAACACCATGCATACTTGAGAAGAGAGAGTCATATTCCTTTAGGAGTAGCACCATTTGTAATGTCAAAGGACCATAAATATATGTGAGAAAATCATTTGAGTTTTAAAATGATGAGTTATATGAATTCAAAACACCATCAGTTGTAATAAGCATATTTTGACATGATAAGAAGGAATCATCATAAATAATCATAAGATGATATCTTGGGGGCATGAGGGGATCATGGGAATATATAAGAAAACTATATATCAAGAGTAACATATACCATAAGGCTATGGGGAGTTCATAAAACATAGTGAGAGAGACCATAACCAACATAATATCAGCTAATCCATGTAGTCCCGATGTTTCCGCTACATTGAAAGAAAGGGCGAAGTAACTTTGCCAAGGTGAACCTAATGGATCTACTAAACCATGTGTGAATTGGGTACTCGCCTCTAGTTCTTGGACTTGGGTACTCGCGTCAAGCCCTCGGACTTGGGTGCTCGCATTAAGACCTTATCTTTAGGGTACTTGCCTCTTAGAGATTTGGTTAATCGCCTCTAATCTCTTTACCTATGGTGGCACATAGTTTTAAGACTTGGGTACTCACCTCTACTCCACTTGATGCTAGGTAGTTCTCTCACAAGAGTAGGAAAATCATACGTCATAGTATCTTATCATAAAATCATTTCAAGTCCTGTGGGACGACAATTTATCCAATTCCCAAGCCATTGATATCATAGAGTTAAAGACATAAGATAACTCTTTAATTATTACTTAGATGGGAGATCCTTTACCATAAAATATTTATTCATTCACCCAGAAGTACTACATCTTGAAAACATGCAAGTTTCATAAAAAGGAAGGTTGGACACCATGGTGAAAGGACCCA
>JAPFFP010098440.1:0-19991 GCA_026153255.1 Solanum medicagineum | reverse complement strand
GAAGAGATCATAACATCATGCACTTTCTGTAGTGAGTACACCCGTTCAACCAAATAAGTATGATCAGAAATCTCATGGTTACCAGAATTTCAGGGCTTAGGGTGCTCAATCTCAAGCCAGTGTGACCCAAGGTGTGAGGGGAAAGCCACCTTGTGACAAGTGTGGTAAGCTTCATCGAGGTGAGTGTCATGTGGGCAAGGATATTTGTTATTCATGTGAACAGACTGGTCACTTCAACTACGAGTGTCTAAAGAGGAGGTGAGGTGAAGGGAGTAACAGAGCTCAGTCTTCCATAGCACCCCAGCAGGCAATCACCAGGGAGGGGTGCTACTACTGGTACAAGAGGCGGGACAAACTGCCTTTATGCTATGGGTAATCAATAGGATCAGGAGGTTGCACCAGATGTGGTTACGAGTATGCTTTGAGTCTTTACATTCAATTCTTATCATTGCTTGACCCAGGTTGCACTTTGTCTTTTGTGACTCTTTATGTGGCTAGTATGTTTGGGATTTTACCTTAGTGTTTGCTTGAACCTTTTGTTGTTTCCACTCCTACTGGTAAGTCTATCTTAGCTGAGGGAGCTTACAGGGAGTGTATAATGTCCATTTATCATCGAGACACCTTAGTTGACTCAGTAGAATTAGAGATGGTTGACTTTGATATGATACTGGGCATAGATTAGCTTCACACCTGTTATGCTTCTGTTGACTGTAGAACCCGAATTTTCAAGTTCCAATTTCCTAACGAACCTATCTTAAAGTGGAAAGGGAGTTTTGTTGCACCTAATGGCAAGTTTATCTCTTATCTTCGAACCAGAAAGTTGATCTCCAAAGGTCGTATTTACCACCTCGTGCGAGTCAAGTCTGATAATGTTGAATCTTCTACTCTTGAGTCAATCCCGATTGTGAATGAGCTTCCTGAGGTGTTTCCTGATGATCTACCTGGATTCCCTTCTAATGGGTAGATTGCCTTTGGGATTGATGTTCTTCCTAAGACCAAACCCATTTCAATTCCACTTCATAGAATGGCCCCCACTGAGTTCCAAGAATTGAAAGACCAATTGAAAGACTTGTTAGAGAAAGGTTTCATAAGGCCTAGTCTCTCACCTTTGGGTGCTCCTGTCCTATTCGTGCGTAAGCAAGATGGGTCTCTCAAAATGTGTATAGACTACCGACAACTGAACAAGGTTACCATAAAGAATAAGTATCCTCTTCCTAGGATAGATGATCTGTTTGACCAACTTCAGGGTGCTACTTGTTTCTCCAAGATAGACCTCAGAAAAGTGATGTTCCAAAGATAGCCTTTAGGACACGGTATGGCCACTTTGAGTTCTTGTTCATGTCATTCGAGTTGACAAATGCACCTGAGCTTTCATGTATTTGATGAACAGGGTATTCAGGCCGTACCTTGATATGTTCGTGATCGTGTTTATTGACAATATTCTAGCATACTCAAATGATGAAGAGGAGCATGCTAATCACCTTAGAATAGTTTTGCAAACGCTCAAAGACCATGAGTTGTATGTAAAGTTCGCAAAGTGTGAGTTTTCGCTCAAGTTGTGGCTTTCGTAGGCCATGTTATCTCGAGAGATATTATTTGGGTAGATACTCAGAAAATTAAAGTGGTTAAGAATTGGCCTAGACCCACCTCTCTGACGAAAATAAGAAGCTTCCTAGGTTTGGCAGGCTACTATCTAGATTTGTTGAGGGATTCTCTTCTTTGTCTACACCTATAACGCCCCGGGAAGGGACCCAAGATGTGGCCGGCATCCAGAGACTATTGCTAGTCCCTAAGCGAACCACTTGGCCTCATCACATTCATCCATTCACACATTCTACAAATCAGCGTAAGATATAATGAATAAATGGGCACATTTAATCATCTAGTCTCAAATAATAATATAATGAAAGGCTAGTAGAAAGAAACTAGCTCACAAGTTCTAATATCAACATCTGACTCTGGTCTATAAAGCATCTATCACTATTAAGTGGTGCCAATGACAGACCCATGGCTACCTTAATCAAAATAAAAGATAAGCAACTCTAACTCTAAAGCATGATGAAAAATAATGTAATGAATCCTCCGAGGTAGGGGAGGCTCACCAATCTACTGAACGCTCGAAGATCCTCAACGATTCGCCTGTTAATAACCTCTATCCTGCGTATCTAAATCATAATACGATGCAGTCCAAAAAAGGATGTCAGTGTTTGGAATGTATTAGTATGTAAAATAGCTGATGAAACCGAAACAGGTAGAACAATATAGAAATAACAATCAACTCAATATGGGAACCAATATGTCAAATGTCTATCTAAAGAAAGAATAAAGAGTAGACAAGTGACCCATCAACCAATCAACTCATCAATCTAATCAGACTCATCTCAGAAGGACTCGTCTCAACTCATCTCATCACATCTCGACTCAGAGTACTCAAGGTAGGAACTTTTTGGGAGTTTCTATTTTTCGACAACAATCACTTATGAGCCAATAATTGTACAACAAGTTGTCATTATTGCCAGAGTTGTACCATACTTGTCAGGTTGGGGACGAATCGAATCCACTAGGGACCCCAGCTTTTCGTTAAAGTTAAGTCCTCTATTATTTCAGGGACTCTATCCAGAGGGAACCACAATGAGATGTAATGGTTCTAATCCTCACCTACACTTGGCTATGTAGTTTGACGAGTGCGAGATGGACTAACTCTTACTCTTTCGGTGCTCGATACTCCTCCCATGACTCAATGCTCATAAAATAATCCATCCAGTCAATATATCTCAATTGACTCATCTCAACTCAGCCTTATGAAGGCCCTTATAATTCAGTCAGTCTCAAAAAGACTCTAATCATCTCATCAATCAACATCTCAATCAATAGCTCAAGGATTTGAGCAATTATTAGGGAACAATCGAATAGACAAATTATTAGAGTTCATTTTTGGAAACTCATAGGACTATCAAGTTCTATCAACTCATTATCATTCTCACATCACAATCACAATCTTTATCAATATTCTCAATCAAGGCTCTAGACTCAATTTCTATCTTCTTTCATGCAATCTTTAAGAAATAATAATTAGGGTTTATGTAATAATTCATGTAAAACATTCAATTCAAGAAAACAAGTTTGTGATGATCATCAACATGTGAAAATACGTACATTTAATATAGTTTTCAAGAAATCATGCATATAGACTCAAGAACCTTTAGTCAACCATCTAAGACCATTTATGGGGCACATGAGAGAACAATCTCATGTTTTCGTTTAACCTTACATACCTGAAATGAAGCTCTTCAAGTCACCCGTCAAGAATTCTCCTTAAATTCTCCAATCTCACGTTCTTCTTTTTTCTCTCTCAAGCCCTAACTTTCAAGTGTTGTGAAGAAGGACTTAGAAAAGGGTTTTTGACCCTATTTACTCATCAAAATGACCTAAAGGGGTCGTTTTTTAAGATTAGGAGAGGTTGGAAAAAGTTTGGAATGCCCCTCAAAAGATTTAAAATTTTAAACTTTGGTGGAACAGGTTGGGATAACAGGTCCGCGATGCGGACCTGTCGCGCACCTGTGAAATTTTGAAAATTCAATCCTATCGAAAAATTGAGAAAATATATAAGTGTAGGTTTGCAATGTATCCGCGTCGCGGAGCTGTCGTGTACCCTTACTGTTTCTGGTCAATTTTGCAAAATTATTTTTCAATCCGATTGCTCTTAAATTGGGTCGAGACCATTTTCTGACTTAATTTTTCATGCTGATCGCAAATTCGATGTCGGATTTCCCATCCGAGCTTTGGAGGAAACATTACGCGCATGTCTCTATTTTAGGGGTATTTTGATAATTTTACTGGGTGTTACAACACCATTGACAAAGCTAACTCAGAAGAAGGCCAAGTTTCAGTGGTCTGAGGTATGTGAAAAGAGTTTCCAAGAGTTGAAGACAAGATTGACTACAAAACCATTGTTGACTTTTCCCGATGGGATGGGAGACTTCGTAATATATAGAGTTGGACTGGGTTGGGTGTTGATGCAAAACGGAATGGTGATAACTTATGTTTCTAGACAACTTAAGATCCATGAGAAGAACTATCCGGCTCATGATCTTGAGTTGGCAGCGGTGGTATTCGCACTTAAAATTTGGCATCACTACTTGTATGGTGTACATGTGGACGTGTTCACTGACCACAAGAGCTTGCAATATGTGTTCAGTCAGAAGGAGCTCAACTTACGGTAGAGAAGATGATTGGAGTTGCTAAAGGATTATGATATAAGCATCCTCTATCATCCAGGTAAGGCTAACATTGTTGTTGATGCTCTTAACAGGTTGTCTATGGGAGCACTGCCCATGTGGAGGAAGGGAAGAGAGAATTGGCTAAGGAAGTTCATAAATTGGCTCAACTGGGAGTGCAACTTGAGGAGAACAATGAAGGATGTGTCAATATTCAGAATGGTTTTGTTTCGTCCTTAGTGTTAGAAGTGAAGGAAAAGCAAGACCAAGACCCTATCTTGTTCTAGTTGAAAGAAGCGGTTCACAAGTAGAAGGTGATGGTTTTCTCCAAAAGGGGGGATGGAGTGTTAAGATACCAGGGTAGACTGTATATACTCGATGTTGATGGTGTTCGAGATAGGATCATGGCTGAAGCTCATAGCTCCAGATTCTACCCACCCTGGTTCCACCAAGATGTACCATAATTTGAGAGAGGCCTATTAGTGGAATGGAATGAAGAGGCACATTGCTGAATTTGTCTCCAAGTGTCCTAATTACCAACAGGTAAAGGTTGAACATTAGAGACTATGTGGGTTAGCTCAGAATTTTGAAATTCTAGAATGAAAGTGGGAGACGATCAACATGGATTTCAATATAGGTTTACCAAGATCCCGGAAGCAGCATGCTTCGATATGGGTGATTTGTGGATAGGATGACCAAATTAGCCACTTCTTAGCTATCAAGACAACTAATATGGTTAAGGCGTATGCCCGACTATATATTCGAGAAATTGTGAGGCTGCATGGGGTTCCTTTGTCTATCATCTTGTACAGAGGAGCTGAATTCACCTCTCAATTTTGGAGATCTTTTCAGAAAGGATTGGGTACGAAAATACATCTGAGCATGGCTTTTCACCCTTATACAGATGGACAGGTAGAGCACACCATTCAAGCATTAGAGGACATTTTAAGAGCTTGCATAATCGACTTCAAAGGGAATTGAGATGATCATTTTCCATTGATTGAGTTTGCGTACAACAATATCTACCATGCCAACATCCGGATGGCCCCATATGAGTCATTATACGGGAGGAGATGTAGATCACCAATTAGCTAGTTCGAGGTTGGTGAAACTGAATTGATCAGACCTAATCTTTTCCACCAATCTATGGAGAAGGTGAAAGTCATCAGAGAAAGGTTTAAGACAGCACAGAGTCGTCAAAAGTCTTATATGGATATGAGGAGAAGAGACTTAAAGTTTGAGGTGGATGAGTGGGTGTACTTAAAAGTGTCACCCATGAAGGGTGTCATGAGGTTGGTAAGAAGGGAAAGTTGAGTCCACGCTATATCGGACCATACCAGATTGTGAGGAGGATTGCAAAAGTCGCTTATGAGTTGGACTTGCCTTCTGAATTAGAGGAAGTTCACCCAGTGTTTCATGTGTCGATGCTGAAGAAGTGTTTGGGGGATCCTGCCTTGGAAATTCCTATTGAGAGTATGAGTGTGAAGGATAACCTATTCTACGAAGAAATTCCAATCCAAACCTTGATTGACAAGTTTGTAAGCTGAGAAACAAAGAGATAGCCTCCGTCAAAGTTCTATGGAGGAATCAATTAGTTCACGAGGCTATGTGGGAAACTGAGGAAGCAATGAGACTCAAATACCCGCACCTATTCATGCCAAATGACAATGATATTGAAGGTAATCTCTCAATCCTTAACGCTATTGAAATTCCTTTCTTGAGTTGATGTACTAATTCTATTCCCGAGTCTAAGACATAGATAGATAGGTGATGGATAGCTGAGAGCTTGAGATTCGAGTGAGGAATGAGATGAGTTTTGAGGTTACTCGTGCTTTACTCTACTTTTACTCATCATTCGAGGATGAATGTGTAACGCCCAGGAAATTGCTGATGCATTTTTAATACTTTATTGTTGTATTTTGTAAGATTTTTGTTTAAATGCTTTGTTCAAGTGGATTGGCCACTTATGTTTGTCTTCTACTTTTTTCTCCACTTAATGTTAAGTTGTTCCTCCACCTTATTTTTTTAGAATAAAAAAAAATTATTTCTAATGCTCCATCATTGGAGTAAGAGGCGTGATATGCCTCTATTTAAGTAGATCATTCTGCTCAATTTCGTTTAAGTACAAAACGGGAGGTTAAAGAAAAATCAAATATACTATTGCAAAATATTTTGAGAGTTAAAGGCATGTGTTATTCTTCATCCCAGGTATGTAAGGCTAACTTAAAACATGGTATTTTTTTCCATGTGCCCCATAATTGAAGTAGATTGGTAGATGAATATATTGAGTTTTTTGTATGTAATTCTTGGGTATTTTCTTGAAAATTTACATCTGTATTATGTATTTCCTATGTTGATGATCACCACCAACTTGACTTACTGCATAAATGATTTATTATGAATTATTTCATAAAACTCTATATGTTATTTTGTTTAATATTACAAGAATGAGCTTAGGGGGATGAGTCTAGAGCCTTGATGGTATCAATGTGCTTGTTGTTTGTGGTCCTGATTTGAGAATGTTGATGATGATGCTGATGAGATTGATGGTCCTTAGAGTCTCAAAGAGCTTGAAACTTAATTCTAAAAGAAAGTTCTAAGTCCAAGAGCTGATGGTTGATAAAATGAGTTGAGTTAAAAATATTCAATGAGACTAGATGAAGAGTAATTTTGATGTTTGATGTCTTATGAGCATGTTGAGTCTTAGGAGGAGTATTGAGCATCGAAATGAGTAAGAGTAACTCCCACTCGCACTCATTAACTACGTGGCCAGCGTAGGAGAGGACTGAACCACAAAATCAGATGTTTTCTTAGTCCCCAAAAGAGGACTTGATGTTCTTTATTGGTGGATCCACATATGTGATGTCCTTTACCCGGGCAAGGTACTGGATGGATGTGGCAATGACATCACTTTATTGTATCATCACTGGCTCATAAGTGATGATTTTCGATTAGAGAAACTCCCAGATAGGTTTCGCACTGATAGTACTCTGAGGTTGAGTTAAGGGTATGAGTTTTGATTGATGTTGATGAGTTAGTGTTTACTCTTCATTCTTGCTTTAGATGAACATTTGATATTCCTAATAAGTATCCTATGAATTAATGTTATCCCGTATTATCCTACCTATATTATTTCATTCAGCTATTTTACATGCTCGTACACTCCACGGACTGATGTCTATTTGGGCCTGCATCTTTTTATGATGCAAAGACAGGTAATCAAGATCCTCAACAGGCGCTCCATAGAAGGTTCATTCTCACCACAGCTGATTGGTGAGTCCACTGCATTTGGAGGATACCATTTCATATTTCCTATGTTTTGAGTTAGTTTCATTTTGTGTTGTAATAGCCATGGCCTGTTATGGTACCATTCTAGACTATTGAGGTAGAGACTTCAGAGACCAGAGGATAATGATTTGATGTTGAGGTCTGCCCATCCTTGATTTAAGCTATCTTAAAACTGTTATGATATTATAGACTGTGAGACTAATATCATTGCCTATGGCTTTCTTTCATTATCATAAAGTTAACTGAGTTTCCTACTGTTATGTTCTCCTTATCCTAATGTCTTCCGCTGTATAGATGATTGAATGAATGTGATGAAACCAAGTGGTCCGCCTGGGGGCTAGCAATAGTCTCTGGTTGTCAGCCACATCCCGGGTATCCTCCCGGGGCGTGACAAACTTGGTATCAGAGCACAGGGTTCAAGTGCCCTAGGAAGTCTATGAAGCCATGTCTAGTAGAGTCTTGTTTATGGGTGTGTTATGCACCACACTTCATAAGCAGGAGACAGTAGGACATTAGGAATAGTTACACTTCATTTGTATTCTAAGTTTATGCGATAGAGATTAACTCTATAAGACTCTCTTCTGATTCGTGCATTACAATTTTGCAAACCATGCCTCCTAATACCGCTACCCAATTAGATGTCCGAGTTCCAACCACTGAGAATCCCCCACTCGAGGTCCCCACTCAGACAGGGACAAAAGGACGAGGTTGACCTGCTAGGACCCTTGTGCCTACTACTGCACCTACTCCTATTACTAAGTCGAACTTCAGGGGAGCTTTTACTGTGCTCACCCAGTTGGTAATAGCCCAGAGTGGGAGCTGAGGTTCACAAGCTCCTAATTCTAGCTCCTAAGAGCCTACAGCTGCAACCAGGCTCAGAGATTTCTTGAGAATGAATCCACCAGTCTACACGGGGGCGATGGTTCAGGAGGACCCGCAGAACTTCATCGATGAAATGTGGAAGGTCCTAAGGGATATGCATGTGACTAAGGTTGAAGGAGTTGAACTTGCCTCCTATCAGCTTAAGGATGTTGTGAATGTCTGGTTTAACCAATGGGAAGATAGCCGAGGTGAGGATGTTGAGCCTGCTAATTGGGATGAGTTTGAAGGTGCTTTCCTTGATCACTTCTTTCCCCAAAAGTTGAGGGAGGCAAAGCTTTATGAGTTCGTCAACCTGAAGAAAGAGGGGTTGACTGTCAAAGAGTACAGCCTCAAGTTCATCCAGCTATCCAGGTATGCCACAGAGATGGTCCAGTATATGAGAGCGAGGATGAGAAAATTTGTGTCTGGATTGGGCAGGCATGTAAAGAGGGAGTGCAAGGCAACATTGCTAATCCCTGGTATTGATATCTCTAGAATTATGGTTAATGCCCATCAGACCGAAGAGGATTAAAAGAAAGACAGCGAAGAGCATCTGAGTAAGAAGGCCAAGTCAGAAGGGCACGAGCCTAGCCAACATAAGCAAAATAAGGGAGATAAATCCTATGTTAAGAAGAGGTCTTCTAGTTATGCACCCTCTGTATTAAGTACAACCCGTCCAACAAAGTAGGTATGAATAGAAATCTCATGGTCACCAGAATTTTCAGGGCCCAGGGTTCTCAGTCCCAACCTGGTGTGACCCAAGGTTCTAGGGGAAAACCATCATGTGGCAAATATGGTAAACTTTACCTAGGTGAGTGTCGTGAGGGCACAAATGCTTGCTATATATGTGGACAGACTGGTCACTTCAAGAACGAGTGTTCTATAAGAAGACGGGGGTGATGGAAACAACAAATCACAGACCTCTGTCATACCCCCATTTGGTAGTTATCAGAAGGATACCTCTGCGAGTACAAGTGGCGGGACAAACAGTCTCTATGCCATAGGTAATCGACAGGATCAGGAAGTTGAACCAGATGTTGTTATGTGTATGATTCGAGTCTTCTTTTGATTGATATGCATTGCTTGATCCGGGTGCCACCGTATCGTTTGTGACTCCTTATGCGGATAAAAGATTTAAGATTCCTACGGAGTGTTTTCTTGAACCCTTTACTCTTTCCACTCCTACTGGTGAGCCATCCTAGCTAAGATGGTCTATAGAGATTGTATAGTATCTATCTATCATAGGGATACCTTGGCTAACTTGGTAGAGTTGGAGATGGTTGACTTTGATGTGATCCTTGATATGGATCTCTAGTGGCAGAGGTAAAAGAAAAGCAAGACTAAGATCCTATCCTAATTCAATTGAAGGAACTTGTCCATAAACAAAAGGTGATGGTCTTCTCCAAAGGGGGAAATGTAGTATTGAGGTACCAGGATAGATTGTGCATTCCAGATGTTGATGGAGTACGTGATAGAATTATGGCTGAAGCCCATAGTTCTAGATATACCATTCATCCTGGCTCCACCAAAATGTACCACGACTTGAGAGAAGTTTATTGGTAGAGTGGAATGAAGAAAGATATTGCAGAGTTTGTTTCTAAGTGTCCCAATTGTCAACAGATCAAGTTAGAGCATCAAAGACCAAGCAGATTGGCTCAGAACTTTGAAATTCCCAAATGGAAGTGGGAGATGATCAACATGGACTTCATTACTGGTCTAAGGAGGCTCCGAAAGCAACATGATTCAATATGGGTGATTGTGGATAGAATGACCAAATCCACGTACTGACGTCCCCTTTTGGACAACATCATTTTGTGATGTGGATACACAAGATAAAGGGCATCAGCAAGCGTACCGTTGAGGATCTTGAGACGTTCAGCAGCTTGGTAAGCCTCCCCTACTTTCGAGGGTTCATCACCCATTTCATCTTTCTTTAGAGTAGATTTGGCTTATTCTTTATTTTGATTGAGGTAGTCATGGGTCTGTCATTGGCACCACCTAATAGTAATAGTGGCTTCATTGCTTAGAGTTGGATATTGATATTGAGACTTGTGAGCTAGTTTCTTTCTACTAGCCGTTTATTATATTATTTGAGATTAGATGATGAGATGTGGCCATGTATTTCCATATATGTTCCGCTGATTTGAAAAATGTATGAGTGAATGAATGTGATGAAACCAGGTGGTTCGCTTGGGGACTAGCAATAGTCTATGAGTGTCGGCCACGTCTTGGGTCCCCTCCCGGGCGTGACAATTAATGCCTATAATTTTATCTATGGAACAGAATTGTCTTGTTCTTTCTCTCTTTTTGGGATTATGTGTACAAACATCTGATTATAGAGATACTCAGTAAGGGCAATCTTCCAATTTATTTTTATTTTTTCTTCTTCCTGAATTTAGAATTGTGAGAAATATGAAGACAAATCTGGAAGATATATGTTACATACTACAATATTTACAAAATTAATTTGCATTTCCCTGGTTCTAATCATGTTTACAATGTATGCCTCACTTATAAGTCTGAGTTTTTCGGTGTTCCAATCTAATTTGTTGTGCTTGTATGGTGACCCTTCCTATTGCTTTTTTTAAAATAAAAAATAAAAAATTGAATGTCGGAGACGCAATGAAGACAAAAGTCTCCACAACTTTATGAACACAACGTTTGTAAATACTTCCTGGAGTGAATGAATGTCTTTACAATCCCGTTATGGCTTTCTCGGATTGGAGTTAATGGCTAAAGATTGAATGTAAGTTTATCCTTAGCACTCAATTTGTTTGAAACTTTGATAGGAAATTACTGAAGTAATGATGCATCGTCCATCTTATATTCATATATCAACTAAAATTTTCTCCATGATTATGGCAGGTCTTAAGCAAAAGAAGAGTGCATACCAACATATAACATTCTAATCCAGCATCATACAAGGACCTTATGCACTTATCTTTCAAGATTTGATGTATTAATTAAGCCTCTTGCAAATAAAAATTTATTATTGATATTTTTCATTCTTCAGAAAATGCAAGATCTTATAGCCACTTTTCTTTTATATCAGTTCCATGAATTTACTTTAGGATTAAAATAAAAAATAATTCTTCTCATATTTTTGCACACACTAACAAGTAGATATAAGTTTGTCACCAATAACTTTAGATTAATTTGTCATTTTTCTAATATAAGCCTATTTATTTACATTTGCAAATATAACTGTTGAATTAATACTACATTTACAACTGATGAGTTTATTCCTTTTGTAATAAAAAAATTGTTTGATTTGTTACTTCTACTACTTCGCTACAATATTTTTCTTCTTTCTTTAGCTATGCAATTGTGTTTTTTTTTTTTTTTTTTTTTTTGTTTTCGTAGTAGTAGATTAAATGAATTTGTTTGCTATCGAGGCATAATTAGGTTAGTTATGGGTGACACTTCATGATATGTATTTATTAGCTCAAATATGACATAATAAAAATATAAGAAAAGTCAAATACATCATAGAGTGCCAAATGTGTGTAGAATTCAAGATTAGACTTTCAAAATATCAGTTAGGAACATTATCAAAATTGTGTTGGGACCTGAATTGAACGATATTGTGTTATTTCTATTATTTTTGTTACCTAATTAAGTATATGAATAAATCAAGCAAAACAAGAAAATGAGTGACATCTTTTTTCTTTTTAGTAAAGCTTTTATTTTTATTATCACATAAATTTGATCTCTTACATATTTCTAATATTTTGTTATGACCACGCAATGCGTGGTTAAATTTTCTAGTAAGAAATGTAAATAAAGTCACCTTGAGTCATTCAAAATTTGTCTTTCCAAGGGCCACCTTGAGCCCATCAAAATTCATTTTAGGTTACTAAATTTGTATCACTAAATAATTAAATACATTTTTAATTAAATAAAATATTCATTTCTAGTTATTATTTATCGTCAAGTTTAATTGTCTCCTTAAATAAAATTTTATACTTTTAATGAATTAATTACTTTTTAAATGTATTCATTGGTACATAATGAACATAAATTGATTTGGAGGATGTGTGGGTGGTTGTTATATACATATTTATAACATAATTTATAATGTATAGTAATTAAAGAAAATATGGTTATGTAAAACTAAAATTAAAAAATATTTTTCTAATTAACTGAAAATATTTGTTTTCATTCTAAATGTATATTTATTTTTATCATGGAACCATAAAATGTAAAAAAAAAAAAAAAAAAAAAAAAAAAAAAAAAAAAAAAAAAAAAAAAAAAAAAAGAAGTTACACATAAAAAAAATTAGCAAGAGTAATTAATGGAATTTGGAAATAGAAAAAACTCATTAACTTTGTTTTGATTAATAAAGTTAGCAACTCAATGCAAGATTTAACATAAAAGTATTATAGACCTTTTACATTTATGGCCAATTTTCGGCCAAATTTTTGTGGACATTTACCATTAGTCTTTTTACGAAAAAAACATAATTAGGCAAACATATGATATGTATTTACATTATACAACTATAGTTTGAAAAAATTACAATTTATAGCTATATTTAGGGTTTTGTTGCTATAGTTAGGGTTTAATTTTATTGTTATTTTCTCTCTCCTCTCTTTCTCTCTCTCGCCTCTCTCCTATCTCTCTACAATTTCTCGCAGATATATAATAACAAATGTATACCAGGTACATATATACAATTATTTTGAGAGATATACATAGTAATTTTGACAGATATACATATAAAATTCGACTCTCTACACTCTCGCTCGCGTCTCTCCTCCTTCTTAAATCTCACTTGCTAGAAATAAAAATATATATGTATATTAATTACACATATACAATTATTTGATAAATATACACATACAATTTGACAAATATACATATAGAATTCGCCTCTGTCCTCCCTCTCTCGATCGCCTCGCCTCTCTCCTCCCCCTCTAGGTCACATAGCCAAGGTTATATTGTGTAACTATGTAAAATATAGCTATTTGACCATATTAAATTTCAAGTCTAGGCTATTTATGAAAATTTCCCTTCTTTTTAATATGTGTGCAAAGTGACCTCGTGATTCTCAACTACTTCTTTGGCCACGTTTGGATGACTGTAACGTATGGAAGAAAATGACATAAGTGGTCTCAGCGCGTCCTCGTGATTCAAAGACACTTTATTGAATACTAATTTGAATGATTGATTTGTATTGGCGAATCTAACAAAAATGATTTTTAATATGCAAGATTATTAAACTAGTTTAGTGTACGCGTTTCACACAAGTGGACCACGTCAATTAATAAAAAAGATTAAGGAATAAATAAATTTTTTACATGTATAACTCATATCATTTACACAAATAGTCTTGTTTTAAGCAACATCATAGATTCTTCTGTTGTTGTCATTGCATATGATGTTGCCAATGAGTAATTGCTTAAATTCCTTCCGATACAATATATGTGATCCAAGTTAGTCTAATGGCTTGTCGATATGGTATTTATATTTGATCACTCGTTTTCTTTTGTTATAACTTTTAATATGTTGTGAGGATTATCATCATTTAATCTTAAAGAAAATGTTATTATTTAAAACCAACAGTTAAGGATGAGCTAATGATCTTGTCTCAAAATGTATATATTTATTAGGAAAATATTTTATTCTCGTCCCTAATTCTATATGTTATTGTGAAGGTACGAAATCTAGCTGCTAAAGAAATTACTTACTGGTCCTAAAATCTATATATATATGATATAGAGAAGCGAGAAAAAGTGAAAATTTCATTTTTATAAAATTTCATCAAGCACCAAAAAATTTCTTAACTTACTATCTTTCTTGGAGCATTGTAAAGTTAATAGTTACTTGTATAACATAGTTTATTTTCAAACATAAGAGTCATACATCATTCAACACTTGGTAAGCACTAGCGGCGTCCCCAATAAGCTTGAAGTTCTGCCATGGGTTCACCCAGATCTTGGCTTCGTATGCTTTCTTCTTATCACCTTCAGTTGCCTCCAGTGTAATGTAATATAAGTTCCTCTATTCTTGGTAATTTATGGTAAGAGAAGCTTCTGTTTTTGTTCTTCAGGTACTTCTCAGTTCTGGGCTACATTTCCTTCGAAAACCCCACTACCTTTTGTTTTGCCTTAATTTTGCATTTCTACAATTATCATTTGAAGTTTTTTGTGCTTTTAGTACAAATCTTGTCCTGATTCAGTGTCTACTCATTTTAGCATTCTAATTCTGAGTTATCTCATCCTATTTGATATGTTATTTCGGGAAATTGTTGCGTTTATGTTGAGGGCACTGCAGTTTTGATGATGGACAAAGAACATGAAACAAGTTGATCAGTCAGGATCTCTTGTGCAGTTTCTCAAAAAGGTTCAGACATGTCATGTAACGACCCTCAAGTCGTTTTGAGAAATAGAGCTTCAAAAGATTTATTTTATAAAATTTTAAAGGGGCTTTTGGACTATTCGACAGTTATCTAGCTTGAGGGTAATTTTAAATTATTTAGTTACTTAATGGGTTAAAGTGATAATTTAGTTAAAATTCTATACTATTTGTCCTATGTCCATTAAGTTAAATTAATAGAATTCGGTACTGTTAGTATATAATTAGGTTAAAGAAATAAGAAAAAGAGAGAAGAGAAGAGAACAGTTTACACGAGAGGCATTACGCATCACCGCAACACTTCGTTTCAGGTAAGGATTTCAATTGGTGTTGTCTGTGTTTATGTATATATCGTAATATGGCGTAGTAATATGTGGCAGTGGAAACCATTGGTGAGGAAATTTGTACAGGGTATGTATTATTTTATTATACTAAACAATAAGATTACTAATGAGTTAAAATCAATAATGATCCTGCTAAATTTCTCCCCACTGTCCTCGGTGTATATTGATTTGTGTGGGTATGAGTTGATAGCTAAGTTCTGAGAAGGGGAATAATTTATTATTCATTATTACCACATATGAGGTATAAAGGAATTAAACAATGGAATATGTTTAAATATTTGTGCTTAGTTGCTGGAATATGTGACAATTATTATAATGTTAGTTTATTCCTAGTTATAGCTAATATAATAATGAATGTTGAGAATGAATTCTGTGGTTGAGAATTACTATAATAATGCGATGAATTTTGTGGTTAAGAGTTGTACGCCTAAGGGTTCACATGCAATTACGGATTGGTACAGTTTAATTTTAATTTGCTAGTGTTTAGTTTCATGGTTGAGAATTTTGTAGTGCATGTTAGCTTATAACCTACATTCTAATATACTAACATATGATTATATGAATACCATTAGAGTTATGTTATTTGGATGAATTAAGACTTAACCTTAGGCTTGAATGAGGAACTTGATTATAGGAATTGGTGAATCCTCGGGTTAGATTTGACATATAGTATATTGGTGTCTATAGATTTGTTTCTCATGAATATTATATATTTGGTAGATTCGTAAGGTTTTGAGGCATTGAGGAAAGGAAAAGCACTAGTGGAGTAGCTCACTTGAGTTCGATTCTTCGGTTGAGGTAGGTTATGGTTTGTTCTATCTAATAGAGAGACTCTTAATAGCAATTGATAGTCATTGAGTAAAGCTGTGATATTTTCTATGCACTTAATTGTTGTGGTTTGGTTGGCTGATGTATTATTGTGATTGGTCTGCAATCCCAAGACCATGAAACCCATAATTTTGAACTTGATCTCTCACAGTGATGCCTTGAATAAAGAAGGCTTGATGAAACATTGGTAATGAAGTGAGAAGTAATGATAAAGAATAATAAATTATATATATTATAGGATCGGGTGTCACATTTCGACACATATATATTATAGAATCGGGTGTCACGTTCCGACACATATATTATATGATTGAGTGTCACGTTCTGACACATATATTATAGCATCGGCTATCATGTTTCGACACACACACACAACACACACACACACACACACATCACACACACACACACACACACACACACACACACACACACACACATATATATATATATTTATATATATATATATATATATTGGATTGAGTGCCATGTTCCGGCATGACAATAATAGGAAAACATGTTAAAATAATTTAATATACTCAAATTCAAAGAACCTATCTCCCAAAAGAAATGTGATGTGGAGGCTTGAGTCCTCATGTGTATCATTGGTACCGTTGATTGGTTGTGTACTTATCCCTGTTATTGCTACCTATTAAGTGTTATGATTGATTCCTGCTATTATTTTATGCATATTGATTTTTATTTTAAGTCGGTCGAGGATATCTACTCGGTACATGTTGTTCGTACTAATATTTACTCGGTACGTGTTGCCCGTACTAACCCCTACTTGTATTTTTCTTATTTTATTTTATGAAGTGCAGTGAGTGTTCCAGTGACTTCGACTCGCCCTCAGCTTTAGCCAGTCTTCAGCACATCGGGTTCTAGGTTGAGCTACCTCTCTAGATCGCGTTGGATCCTATTAGTCTTATTGTGGTGTCCCTAGCTTTCGGACATAAACCACTTGTTTATTTTTTTGGGTGTTGACATTCTTAGACTTGATATTTTGAGATTAGTGTCCTTGATGTCATGACTTTCGGATTTTAGGGAAGATTAAGTACTAAACTTAGTAATTTTGGATTATTTCTACTTTATGGATTTAATCTTTTTGATTATTATTATTATATTTTATAAGTGAACTGCTAGTATCGATTGAGATTTATATGTCGCCCACCTAGGAGGGAAAGTATTGGTGCAACTCATGGCCCATTTTGGGTCGTGACATTCCAGCAACAATTGTGAAATGGATAAATTCCTTTCGAATGAGCTCTGAAGAAGTATAGTTCAACAATAACACATGAAGAAAAGATTGATACTGCGGAGTTCTATCTGATATAAAACTCTATGACAAAAAGAGTTTGTGCTAAGAAGGAGTTCTAATAAATGAAGAACTCTACTACAACAAGAAGTGAGACCATGAGGAGTCTAACTGGAAGAAGAACTCTTTGACAAAAATGACTAAATTGAAGAGCAAACTGAGAAGAAAGTATCGATACTGAGCGCAAAAAAAGCAGAGTTGTGTGATTGCAGTCTTGATCAATGAAGAAACACTTAGGAGATCTATTTCTTTGTTGAGTCTGAGTTTCGGAAGTTTCCTATCTCTTATTGAGTCTGAATGTATTGTTTAGTTCAGTGATCTATAAAGTGAAGTAAGATATAGTCTTCAAGTCGTGGGCAACTCGAAGACTTGGGAACATAAACCTTGGGAGGCTTGTGTGTAGTTAGGAGTTGTTTGACGTTTGTTGTTGCTTAGATTACTAGGAATTGTAAATATTTTTTTTGAGGCTCATATTGATCTAGTAAAGTTGGGGAAAAGTTCCTATAGGTGTATAGGTCGTAGTTTTTCACCTTTTGTGAGCCGGGTGTTTCCACGCAAAAATTATGTGTTCTCATCTGTTTTTATGGTTCAAAAAAACGTCTGCAAACTTGGTTCTTCAATTAGGAAAATCCATAGGTTATGCAAATATAACAATTGGTATCAAAGTAGGTGTTCTTATTATAATACCTAAGAATTGATCATGATGAACACTGCACTACCTCTTGGACATGAGGAAGGACAATCGTCTGTGAGGCCATCACTCTTCAATGGAACTCATTTAGGCTGGCGGAAGGCTAGGATGAAAGATTTCATCCAAGATTAGGATTATGAACTCTAGTATGGGATCAGTGTAGGACCAACTATTCCAATGAAAACTGTGAAAGGTAAACAAGTTCCAAAGGAAAGAAGGGAGTTCACTATTGATGACCTTGTAGCTTTAAGGAAGACTATCTTGGTTTGTGGAATGGGACCAGATGAGTATAACAGGATATCAAATTGCACTACTGCTAAGAAAATATGAGATGCTCTGACTATTGCACATGAAGGAACTACTCATGTCAGGAAGTTCAGAGTCACCATGTTGTTCACTGAATATGAAATCTTCAAGATGAAGGAAAATGAGTCAATGGAGGACATGATGGCGAGGCTCACACTTCTCATCAATGAATTGACATCCTTGGGCAAGGTTCTCACTACTGAGGAACAAGTGGATAAAGTACTGAGGATTTTACCCAAAGCTAAGTGGGATGTGAATGTCACTGCCTTCAGAGAAGCTAAGGACATTGAGATCATAACCCTAGTGAACTGGTAGGAAATCTCAGGACTTATGAGATAAACATGGAGGATCAACAAAAAGAAGCAAAAGTGGTTGTAAATCACTAGCATTAAAGGTAGCTTCTGATGATGAGGGATCAGATCTAAACGAGGATCAGATCTAGTCGAGGATCAGATGGACTTTTTAGCAAAGAAATTCAAGAAATTTCTCAAGAAAGGGAAAGGGAGAGACAAGAGAGAAACAAGTAACAAAAAGTGTTCTGATCACTCAGGAGGCAAAAAATGGTCTGATGAAAAAAAGCAATCAAGATGCTATAAGTGTGGAAAATCTGGTCACCATATCAAATAATGTCCATAATGGGAAATTGAGTGGAGAAAAGAAAGAGCCGAGGAAGATTTAACAGACGAAGCTTCTAAGCAAAAGGAGAAAGATGAGTATGTTATGATGGCTACGTGGGGCTCAAGATTCAAGGAATCTGATAGTGAAAATGTAGATGAGACTACATTCATGGTTGCTGAGGATTCAGATCTAGAGGATGATGGTAAATCTGAGGTAAATATTCTTGAACTAAAAGAATAGTTACATATTATTTCTAAAAGAGAGCTAATCTTTCTAATGAATGAATTGATAAATGATGTTCAAGAAGTAACTACTAAAAAGGATCAGCTGATTAAAGACTTTTCTAATAAAAATTTGAATGTCTTGAGGTCAAAAATTGTCTGAATGAAGCTAATGAACAGAATCACAGATTGAAGAAACAGGTTGAAAAGCTTGATGCACTTGTGTTGAACTTAAAATATGAGGTATTGAAACTGACAGTCACTAAGAAAGGTAAGAGTAAAATGAGTGACAAACAATAAAAGGTTGAAACTGAGTTGAAAGAGTGCAAAATTGAGTTCTTTGGTGAAAAAAAAAAGGTTAGAAAATTGATTCAAGAAACTTCCAACCTAAAAATGGATCTAGAAAGGGAAAATAGGTGGACTCAGTCTTCAAGAATAATGAACCATCTAGGAAGTAGCACTCATAGTGAGAAAACTAGAATAGGGTTCTATCAGGAGAATGTCACTACCACTAACTTGTGTTATCTTTGTGGAAAGATTGGACATCTGACTACTGAGTATCCAATTGCAAAATTTTTAGGAAAAGGAACATGAACCTTTTGAATATAAAGTGGACTACAAATGATAAAAGAAATAGGTCAAGGAAGGTGTTGCCAAGCTGGACAATAAGGAATCTTATTCATCCTTTTTATAATAAGAAAGGATCCAAGCTAGTCTGGGTTCCTAAAACTAACCCTTAAACTATTTTGCAAGTTGTAGTGAAAGGAAGCAAGCATTGGTACATGGATAATACTTGCTCAAGGCATATGACTAAGATAAACAAAAATTCCTTTCACTAGCACCACTCAAAGGGGGAAAAGGGGGACTATTGTTGGAGTTGGAAAGATTGGAAGAAGTGAATCAAGGGCCTTGGAAGAGGTCTATCATGTGGATGGATTGAAGCAC
>JAPFFP010098429.1:0-19991 GCA_026153255.1 Solanum medicagineum | reverse complement strand
TGGTGATAACCTGATCTCAAATCAATTTTTGAAAAGCATTTGGCACCCTGTAACTAATCAAATAAATCATCAATCCTAGGGAGGGGGTATTTATTCTTAATTGTCACCTTATTCAATTGTCGATAGTTAATACACTTTCTCAAGCTTCCATCTTTTTCGCGTACAAATAACACTAGTGTACCCCAAGGGGACACACTAGGTCTTATAAAACCCTTCTCCAATAAGTCTTTTAACTGCTCTTTTAGTTCATGCAATTCTGTCGGGGCCATTTTGTATAGAGGGATGGAAATAGGTTGAGTGCCTAGAAGTAAGTCAATAACAAAATCTATTTCTCGTTCTGGAGGTAAGCTTGGGAGTTCTTCAGGGAACACATCAACAAGTTCATTCACTACTGGAACTGATTGAAGAGTTGGTGATTCTGGCTCCATATCCCTCACTCTAACTAAATGATATATATACCCCTTGGTTATCATCTTTCTGGCCTTAAAATAAGAGATAAACTTCCCCTTTGGTGCCCAACATTGCCTTCCTATTCAAGAATTACCTCATTTGGAAAGTGGAAGTACACTTTCTTAGTTCGGCAATCTACAGTGGCATAGCAAGAAGCTAACCAATCCATACCCATTATAACATCAAATTCTACCATTTCTAGCTCAATAAGGTCAGCTAATGTGTCACAATCACTAACAGTTACCACACAGTCATAATGAATCCTTCTAGCCATAATAGATTCAGCGGTTGGTGTGAATACTTCAAATGGTTTATTCAATAATTTGGGTGGTCTCTTAAGCTTCCCAGCAACTAGTGGGGTAATGTATGATAGTGTAGAACCAGGTCAATTAATGCATATACATTATGTGAAAAGATGGACAATGTACCTGTGACCACATCAGGTAAAGCTTCCAAATTTTGTGGACTCCCTAGAGCATAAGTGCGATTCTGGACTCCGCTAGAGCTAACTAACCCTCTAACACCTCTAACATGACCCATAGATGTTTGTTGACCCCTACTTAATGGAGGATCTGACGATGATGACGCAACAGCTGACCCAGTAGATTGTGCTATACCACCCATACGCCTCCTCGTGCAATCTCTTATCATATGCCCTAGCGCACCACACCAATAACAAACATCTGTCCCAACACGACAAATACCTGAATGACTTCTTCCACACTATTTACAAGGTTGCCTAGGAGTTATTGGCTGGCTTGCTAAATATCCCGCTTGTCGGGCGCCTTGCCCTTCACTTCTTGGACCAAACTGATTTCCCCTAGACCCCTGAAGTTGTGGTGGAGCACTGGCTGCAGAGTAGGAGGATGACCGCCTAGGTGGTCTATTAGAAAACCGAGGTCTAAACTCACCTTGGGACGGTGTAAACTGCCTTGTAGATCTGGCTCTTTTGGACTGCGCCCTTTCTAACTCTTGTGTCCCTCTCCTTTGCCTCTGATCCTACAATTTCTATGCAAAAGCGTGCATCCTCGCTATGTCCATATCTTTATTCAAGGAAGCAATGGTGCAGTCTCTGACCAAATACGTGTCCAATCTATCCACATATTGATGAACTCTATCTGCCATAGTAGCAACTATATTAGGAGCATACCTGGACAGGGAATTAAATTGAAGGCTATACCCCCTTATGCTCATATTCCCTTGGTGGAGGTTTAAGAACTTATCTGCACGGGCCTGTCGGATCTCTATAGCAAGTAATGGTCAAGAAATGCCTTCCAGGTAGTTAGAGGTGCATCTATACCTTAGATTGCTTCCAAGCTTCATACCACAATATCGCCACACCCTTCAACCTATATGTTGCTAACTCGATAGCTTCTGTACCACTCACATGCATAACATCTAAAGTGCGCTGAATCTGATCAATAAACTCTTGGGGGTCTTCATTAGGATAAGATCTAGTGAAGGCTGGAGGGCTTAAATTAAGGAAGTCACGTATCCTCGTGCCAGCTGCCCTATTTGCACCACCTGCACCTATACCTGGACCTCCCTATCTTTGACCATGGCCAGCAACTATGCGAGTCAATAATTGGACTGCATTTGTCAAATCCTGCACGGTAGCATCAATAGGTGGTTCTGGGGGAATTTCACTACTTCCGGGTTCATCAGGAGGTGGAGGAGTTGGAGATGTCTATGACAGAGACTCCTCCTGAAGTTCACTTTGTTGTCTCCCTTGACTGGGTATACCAACCACCACTTCTACTCCCTTCCCTTTACCTTTGTTTTGTTTGGTTTCTAGCATACTTGCTGTACAAAACAATTTAGGAGTTAGATACAATCCACCTATTACACTTGCCTTTATTGAACGATCTAAAGAATGGAAGAAAAGTAATAACTCCTAAATGACACGTGGCCTCCTACCTATAAATGCGGTGCACAACACATCAATAAACAAGACTCTACATAGACACAACTTTGTAGACTCCCTAGGATGACCAGCTCTGATACCACCTCTGTCACGCCCCAAGCCCCATTAGGGTGGACCGGCACCCATTGCCGATGAGGCTCCGGAGAACCAACCTATATCTATGCGCTTTCTATACATATCATAAGGGATTTCTATATTTGATATGCCTTTAAGAAGATAAATAGAGATGACAAGCCAAAAGAAAATGCATATGGCTAGCCCATTTGGGCCACGGTGCTTAATACACGAGACATGACCACAATTTAATTTACATAGTCTACAAAGTATCTAGATACGGAAAAGCATCTGATAAGGGTCGTGACAGGCCCCGCCTCGACTAACTATACAATACAAAAATTTAAGTTCTAGACACAAAGTTCCGAAGCAACCTAGACTTGTAACAGTAGCTGGATGTCCTGTACTCTCACCGAAGTGATCTACTAGCACCTATACCTGCAGCATGAAATGCAGGACCCCAATAAGGAACGTCAGTACGAGATAATGTATAAAATATGTAAGGCGGGAAATACTGTATATGAAGTAAGAACTCAAATGAAACTATGCACTGGTGTAGGATAAGAGACCACCTTTAGTTATACTGTGGGATCATGTACTTTATGTTCTTTATGTTACTTTACCTTTACTGTATAATCTGCACACAGCATGTAATACAAATGACCAACTGATCAGTGGTAAAACTGTATTGGGATCGTCCCTGGCTATGTTCTTCCTTAACCCCTCGGGCTACCACCCGTGATAGGATAGTCCCTAGCTAGATGATTATTCCACCCCTCGGGCTACCACCCATCAATAAATAATATACCTTACCTTTCAATTACCTTTGAGAAGGTTCTTTTGGTGGTCACAATATTGGAGTTGTTGGGCTGTATATGTATCATGTGAAGTGTAGATAATCATACAAGACAATAGGACAATGAAAAGAGTACGCCACACAAATAATGAAATGCGTATGAGATTAAACAACTCGTGAACTTTATTTGGCTAGAAGAACCCATGTAACTTGGTATCCAAGCATGTATGAAGATTTGAAGGTGAATATGTATGGAAGCATATGAACATGTCAATGAGTGGAAACACTGTTAATAGTTGTATCGGAGTTGGTAGGTGCCTTTATTTGCCAAGGAAGAATCTCGATTTCATTCCAAGTAATACGAAATCAAGTAGCCTTACATACCTCGTTGTATGACCTCGCTATTACCTCAAGATAACCTTCCCTTCCTCCAAATATTTATCTATAACATAGTAGGTAATAAAACTAGCTTTAGCAGCCAATAGATACATCTTGGCATCCTAATCTCATAAGAAAACAACATACGGGCAACAAGTGGGTATTTATAAACCCAAGCGTATTATTTCAACCTTTCTGCCCCTAATCGTACTTTCTAATACACATTTGCATGTCACATCATGTATAGCCTATTTTAGTGCCACAACAGTCTTACAACAGTCCACAAAGCACAACACACATAACAATTCTACACAACCTACAAATGGACACCATAACGTTACACCCCTTGGCCCCATTTTGATGTCGACGATTCCAAACCCATTCCAACTTTAACCAAATTGTTCTAAAAACATACATATATAAAAATAGCCTTGAAACAGCCTCAGAACAGTAATAGAACAGTCATTCAGCACGTGAGGCAATAGCCTTCCATCCAATAGCCCACAAGTTCATACTAAGAACACAATTGCAACATCATATAAGGACCCACTTTGTGGACTACAAAAGTGGTGAATCAGCCTGCTTAAATTACTATAAAACCAATATTTGTTAAATACATAATTACTACTTCATAATACAGCCAACCAAGTAGAGAAAACACTCTTAATTAACAAGAAAAGTGTATAACAATCCACCGAATACAAGTTGTCCCAAAATTTCAAGCACAACATACTAGAATATACTTCTTGTTTTCCATGAAGAAACCATACTAAATATACAACTATGATTACCTACCTTTTCCTTCAAGATTCAGGTTTCGTTCAAGAACCTTAGTGGGTTGTGTTAGCTGCTTTGTAAAGTGAAGTAAAGAGAGAAAGAAAAGTCTTTAGGAAGCTGAAATTATTCTCCAAAGTGAAATGACTTAAGGGCTGTTTTGAGCCCTTTATAAAGGGTCTTTTGGTCGACTTACTCTTTGACTTTTGACCACCTAATACCACATATTATTAAGTTCATTATGCAGCAGCTTGGCCCTTACACTTGGGCCTAATTGGGTCTCAAAGTTAATGGGCTTAGGCTGATCTTTTTTCCCACTTTCTCTTCACTTAGTTTGGGCCCAAGTAGCCAAGTGGGTTGTGGTGTACTTAGGTTCTTTTGATATTCTTATTGGGCTGAAATAAAGTCCATTTACGATAGTGAAACACGGGCTAAAGTTACACCCTTAACACGGACTTTATTCATAATCGAATTTGGGCAAATTCGACACCGGGCCTCATCTCCATTTAGCTAGCAATTTTAAGCTAAGCAAGTAGGTGACTCGCCTACTAGCTTCTTAGTCCTAGAAGCACCTCAATTCTCTCACTCTATATAAGGCCATGATCTCCTCAATTTGCTTTAAAAATTATTTACACTCGACCCTCTACAGCGTTAGACATACATATCGTGTTTTAATTGGAGATTCAAGCACTTTTTAAAAATGGGCGCTAATTTGACCAAATCATATCATGTTTCATTTGCATAGTACTAGTATTTTAAGTTGTGGGGTGTTATAATAAGGAGTGTCATACCACCATGTTGATAGGTGATATGGATTTTTCCCACCTCATGACATATGTTGAACAACTAGAGGGGGAAAAGTTGAGAAAGAGAAGGAGTTATGAGGCCAAGAGGGCCCGTCTTGAAGGAGGATTCCAAAATTCCAAGGGTGGCCAATTTCCTTAAGGCCCTAAGTTCCAAGGCGAAGGGTCCTGCCAAAGGTGTGGTAGGAGCCATAATGGCCCATGTATGAGAAACTCCAATGATCGCTATGGTTGTGGCAAGGTAGGTCATAATGTGATTGATTGTCCACGTGCACAAAACAGAGGTAGAGATGGTCGTCCATAAGGCCAAGGTGCAAATGTGGGTCCAAAGGGAAGAGGAGGCCAACAAGGGAGTGCCCCAAGGAAAAATAGATTCTGTGCTCTTCAAAAGAGACAATGGGCAGATGAGGTGCCTAATGTCATCACTAGTATGTTAAAGGCTTTTGTCTGAGTGTATGCTTTGATAGACCCAGGTGTCACTCTTTCTTTTATTACTCATTTTATTGCCAAAAGCTTCATGTCATCCCCGAATAATTGTGTGAACCCTATGAAGTGTCTACCCCTATTGTTGAGTCTTTGTTGCTACAAGAGTCTGTAGAAATTGTCTCATATTCATATTGCCTAAAATCTTGCCTTATGATTTTGTTGAGTTAGATATAGTGGATTTTGATGTCATTCTTGGGATGGATTGGTTGCACCCATACTATGCTTCTATTGATTGTAGAACCCATAGGGTAAAATTTGAATTCCCTGATGAGACCGTCCTTGAGTGGGAAAGTGGTGATATGATGGTCAAGAGTAGATTTATTTCATGCATTAAAGCCCAAAAGTTGATTTCTATGGGTTGTCTCTATAATCTTGTAAGGGTTAGGGATGTTGAGTCCAAGGTCCTTCCTATAAAGTCGATTCCGATGGTTAATGAGTTCCTTGATATGTTTCTCGATGAACTCCCCAGTGTTCCTCCCAAAAGGGAAATAAAATTTGGTATAAACCTTCTCGCCGATACTCAACCCATTTCTATTCCCTCTTACTGTATAGCCCCGGCGAAGTTGAAGGAGCAATGGAGGGATTTGGTGGAGAAGGGTTTTATAAGGCCTAGTAAGTCACATTAGGGTGCACCAGTGTTTTTTGTGAGGAAAAAGGATTGTTCTCTTAGAATGTCCATTGATTACTGGCAACTTAGTAGAGTCACCATCAAGAATAAGTACCCTTTACCAAGGATTGATGACCTTTTTGATCAAGTTCAAGGGGCTAGTCACTTCTCTAAGGTTGATATTCGGTCTGGGTATCACCAAGTGAAAGTGTGGGAGCGTGACATTCCCTATATGACTTTCCGAACTATTATAGGAACTATGAGTTTGTGGTTATGTCATTTGGGTTAACTAATTCAGCAACTATATTCATGGATATGATGAATAGGGTCTTTTAACCCCACCTTAACTTGTTTGTAGTGGTTTTTATTAATGATATCTTGATCTATTCCCATAGTGAGGAGGAGCATGTGGATCACTTGAGGGTGGTGTTGCGAATCTTGAGAGAGGAGAAGTTGTATGCTAAATATGAAAAATATAAGTTTTGGTTGAAAGAGGTTGCTTTACTAGGGCATGTGGTTCCTGGTGATGCTAATAAGGTGGATCCTAAGAAGATGGAGGTGATTAGAAATTGGCCTAGACTTTGACTCTATAGAATATAAGAAGTTTTTTGGGTTTGGCGGGTTATTACTAGAGCTTTTTAAATGGGCTCTCTTCTATTACTACCCCTATGACAAAGTTGACCCAAGAGAAGGAAAAATTTGTGTGTGCCAATGAGTGTGAAAAGAGTTTCCAAACTTTGAAAGATAAGCTTGTCTCCGCTCCTATCTTGTCTCTACCTGAAGGGTTGGAAGGGTTTGCTGTGTATTGTGGTGCCTCAAGAATTGATTTGGGGTGTGTTTGATGCAAACTAGTAAGGTTATAGCATATGCCTCAAGACAACTTAAGGTGCATGAGAAGAATTATCCCACCCATGATCTTGAATTGGTGGTCATGGTATTTGATTTGAAAATTTAGCGTCACCATTTGTGTGGGTTCATGTTGATGAGTTTACTGCCACAAGAGTCTCCAACACGTGTTCATCCAAAAATATCTTAACTTGAGACGAAGATGGTGGTTAGAGCTCCTTAAAGATTATGATATGAGTATGCATTATCATCTCGGCAAAGGTCATGTTGTGGTCGATGCTCTAAGTTGGGTGTCTAGGGGTACTCTAGCTTATGTTGATAATGATGGCAAAGAGGTGGCTAGAGAGGTTCGTTGGATGGCTTGGTTAGGGGTTAAGTTGGATGAATTTGATAATAGTGGTGTAGTGGTTGTTGATGGTTCTAAGTCTTCACTGATTGAGGAGGTAAAGGCAAAACAAGATCTTGACCCCCGCCTTCCTAGAGTTGAAAGCCTTGGTGAGAGATGGTAAAGTAGAGGTTTTCTCCCAAGGGGGAGATAACACCCTTAGGTACCAAGGTAGATTTTGTGTGCCTAGTGTTGATGACTTGAGAAAGAAGATTCTAGATGAAGATCATAATTCTTCCTATTCTATTCACCTCGGTTCTACAAAGATGTATAGAGATTTGAGAGAGGTCTATTGGTGGAGTGTATGAAGAGAGACATTTCTAAGTTCATATCAGGATGTCACAATTACCAATAAGTTAAAGTTGATCATCAAAGGCCGAAGTTAAAGCTGAGCATCAAAGGCCTAGCCCATGATATAGAGATTACTACTTGGAAGTTGGAGGAAATCAACATCCATTTTGTGGTTGGATTACCTAAGACAAGAAAGCTTTTTGATTCTATTTGACTTGTAGTTTATAGAATGAGAAAGTCGGCTCAGTTCTTACCAGTCAAAACTACGTATGGTGATGAAGATTATGCTAAGTTGAGTTGGTTAGATTGCATAGAGTGCCTTTGTCTATCATTTCGGATCAGTGCTTAATTCATTTCCCACTTTTTGAGGTCTTTCTAAATAGGTCTTGGTACCAAGGTAAAGCTTAGCACGACTTTTCACCCTCAAACGGATGGCCAAGCCAAGAGGACTATCAAAATTCTCGAGGATATGCTTAGAACTTGTGTTTTGGAGTTTAAGGGCAGTTAGGATGAACATCTTCCATACATTTAATTTGCTTACAAAAATACTACCACCCAAGCATTGGTATGAATCCTTTTAAAGCTCTTTGTGATAGACGTTGTAGATCACCGGTTGGGTGGTTTGAAGTGGGGGATATGGCTTTGCTAGGTCCGCATTTGGTCACAGAAGCCTTGGAGAAGGAGAGGTTGATTAGGGAGGGATTGAAAACAACTTAAACTAGACAAAAGTCCTATTACAATGTGAGGAAGAGAAATCTTGAGTTTAAGGTTGGTGATTGGGTTTACTTGAAAGTCTCATTAATGAAGGGTGTAGTCCGATTTGGCAAGAAGGGTGAATTGATCCCAAGGTTTGTGGGTCCTTATTGAGTTTTGAGGAAGATAGGTTTGGTGGACTATGAGTTGGCGTTGCCCATTGTCATGAATATGGTTCATCTGGTCTTCCACGTATCTGTGTTGAGAAAGTGTGTGGGTGACCCAAGTGCTATTGTACCTATGGATGGTGTGGGTGTGGTAGAAGATAATTTGACTTCTGAGGAGGTTCCGGTAGAATTTTTTGATTGACAAGTGAAGAGGTTGAGAAACAAGGATGTAGCTTCCGTCAAGGTTCTTTCAAGAAATTAACAAGTTGAAAGTGCCACATGGGAAGCCGAGGCGGACATGCAAAAGAATTACCCATGTCTCTTCCATTCTACTTAAGACAAAGGTACTAATTTAAGTCTCCTATATGGTCTCAAGTCTTAAGTTTCATCCCTAATGTCTTTGCATGTAGTCATGTTTATATTGGTAAGTTTATTGTGATTTTGACATTAAGGTTGAAGTTTTTGAAATGATGTTTAAATGTATTTGTTGCATTCATATGTCGGGCTTAAATACTCATGATTGTTCTCTCATATATGCTTCTTTGACATTCAGGGACGAATGTTCCCAAGGGGGAGATATTGAAACACCCAAAAAACGCCTCAAAAATATGCTTCGAAAATGCCCATAATCGTAATTTCTATATACCTCAAAATCTATGCGTAATATCAAAAATCCAACTTCATATTCTTGATCAAAAGGAAAAATTGAGTGGGCAATGTGTATAACCCGGATTTTACAGGACCCTTAGAAACAAAATGATTTTCAAAAATTTTCATTTCCAAAAGTTGTTTGCCACAGCTCCGCGATGAAGACCTATTACGGAGCAGTGTTTTGACTTCCTTCTTTTTCCTGTCTCGGCCTAAGGCATTGGGGTCTTGGACTCATTTGCTCTTATGTGTAAAAACACATATACTTAGCCATTATTCAACTATATATCAGTCAAGAAACTCTCAAAACCCTCTCTAACACTTATCCAAATATTTCATCCAAATTCAAGTGTCTCAATCTTAGTTCCGGATCTCATGAACTTCATTCAAGCTTCAAGTTCTCATTCAAATCTATGCACTATTGAATTGCATGATTTTGAACTAGCATTACGCACCGGCCAAGTGTTTGATAAAATGTCTTTACAAGGATTCTTGAGCTATGGATGATCTATTGCTTGAGTTATGAATCAAGTGTCTACATGATGATTAAGGGATTGTATGTATGTATTGATTTCATGAATGTATCTATAGTATTGCAAGTTGATCACACCTTGTTGGGGGGTATCATGCCCAACCACCTTATTGAGGAGGTCACAAGCCTCAATCACCTTATCGGGGGGTGGTATGCCCGTACTACCACGTTGAGGGGTATTTACCTCAATCACCTTCAAAAGGGGTGGCATGCCTCGGAGTTCAAGTTATACTTTGTTTGGAATATGTTGATATGGTCTCTTCCTACACATGTAACCCATATATGCATGTTATATGATTTACAAGAATGTTTTACTTCAAGCATTGATCATGCATGCCATATTGATATTATACTTATCTATTACCTATTATGGTGCATTTTTACTATATTGGTTTATGTCTTGTTCCATTGCATCCTACATACATAGTACATTCAAACGTACTAACGCATACTTTTTCTTACATGATATTACCATGTAGGAACCAGAGTACCTCACGATTATCCTCCACATGGGTATTTTTGGCATCTTGAAGATAACCTTTTGGTGAGTCCTCAAGTTCAGGGACATTAGCTATGCTACTCTTGCTTTTGTTATCTCTTATGTTGAACATTTGATACTATGAGGGTGAGTTGGAAAAGTGTCATGGCCCCCACCCAATCTATGTTTAGAGGAGTTATTGGAACAATTGGTGTATCTATTCTTTAATTTTTGACTCCTTTATGTTATTATAAATATCAAGACTTCCCTTAGCCGCTTTTTCCTTTTTTATATCTCTTGTTCTCGATATTTTGCTTTCGCGACCAAGGATGTGTGACTGATATGCTTAGAGGCTTGTTTGGGGTTCCTTCATGTTCCCCATTCTCCGTATGATGTCAAGGCCCTAGGCTTGGGTTGTAACAGCATCCCCTTGACTTAATTTGAGCCAGACATCCAGAAAACATTACGAAGAATTACCCAAGACAACGCCAATAATCCTGTCAACCTTGCATGAAATCTAATCAATGATGACCCACCACCACTTGAGGATGTGAATCCACAACCACAAGGTCAACAAGCTGCAGCTAATGCATGGAATCCATATAGTCTTGACCCTATGGTAGTGGATGTCACCAGAGCTATTGTTGTGCCTCCTTTACCAGAGGATACTAAGCTTGTCGTATCAAGTCGGCAGTTATAGATGTTCCAGAATAGAGGGTTGTTCGCGGGCTTAACACTAGAGGATCCACATAACCATCTACATAATGTTGCTTTAATCTACAAAATCATGATAAGAAATGAAAATCTATCCATTTATGTCATTGGGATCCGTGTCTTCCCATTACCTCGCATAGATGAGGCAAAAGTATGATTAGTAGAGCTTCTACAAAGTTCTATCACCACATTGGCTGAAATACAAAAAAGCTTTTTGGAGAGTTATATCTCGAGGTCAAAGAAGCTGAAGTTGGAAGATTAGATCAATAACTTCGAGCAATTGCTGGTGATTCTATCAGTACCACTTGGGAAAGATTCACAAAGTGCTTGAAAAGTATTCCATACCACAAGATTTTCAATAGTTCTATGCTGGAGATCTTTTATCGAGCCTTAGATGATAAATTGCAAAGTAATGGCTGACACTATAACAGGAGGTCATTCTTACATTGCCCATTTTTTGTTGTAGTTGAATGACTGGAGGATATGGAAAAGATAAACCATACACAAGTCAAAAGGGATAAATCTACAACCAAGTGTTGCTTTTCAGCTAGTACAAATTCATAACAAGCGATGATTAATGAAGATGTGATGCAAAAGTTAGTTCGGATTATTATTAATGTGGGATTGCTTATGAAACAAAGTCAAGAATGAGTAAATCTAGTAAATCGTCAGTCCCCACGAGCAACTATATATGAGTAGCCTATTATGAGGAGGATTCTTGCTTTGTGACTGATCATATAAGGGGTTTCCAGACTAACGCCCAAGAGTCTAATCAGGACTACTGGCACCAAGGTCAAGGGAATGAAGGTCGAAAATTCAATAGGGACAATGCTTATAGGGTCCACAGCTGAGATGGATACTATGACAGAAATAGTGGATAAGACAGAGATGGTGATTGGAGTCACAGAGATCGGTATACAAATAGTCCGTATGTGCCACTGTATAGTCATTATTTTGGAGCTAGTAGTTCAAGGATTCAGGGGATATTTGATAAGTTGTTGAAGAAGGTTGATGCTCAAGATGAGACTTTGGAAGGAATGAAAGTTGAGACTTCAGACATTAATTAGAAGATAGAGTCTCATTCTTTGCTATTAAGCAGTTGGCAACAATTTGGTTAGATGTCTACTCAGTTGAACTAGCATCAGAAGGGTACATTGACAAGCAGCACAATGCCAAATCCAAAGAATGATAGGCAGTGTATGGCAGTGACAACATGACGTGGTAAGAAGATGATCCACCTATTGATTTTAGTAGATGATGATGAGGTTCGTAAAGAGATAGTAGAGAGCAAAGAAACTGAGACTGGGACGAAAACACTAAGGATGGGATGAAAAATGAAGTGGTGAGACTAAGGAAATTGAAACCTATACCATTGCCTCCATCTCTTTTCCCTCTGAGACTCAAGAAGAAAGATGAGGAAGGTAAATTTCAAAATTTCATCTCTATGTTGAAGAAACTACCTATCTACATTCCCTTAATTGAAGTATTGGAGGGAATTCCCGAGTATGCCAAGTTCATGAAGAACCTAGTGAAGAAGAACAGGACGGTGAGCCAAGATCTTCAGCATTGTGGCTCTATTGCAACAAGGTCCCTAATGCATACGAAAGAGGAACCTGAAGAATTCACCGTACCCTACTCCATTGGAGATGTCAACTATGCAAAGGCGTTATATAACTTAGGAGCCAACATCAACTTAATACCTCTTGCAGTGTTCAAGTAGTTGGGCTTAGGAGCCCCTAACCAACAAGCATGTAGTTGTTGATTGCTAATAGGATAGTAAAAAAGCATGTGAGGACATTGTACGATGTTCTAGTCGAAGTGGAAAAGTTCATATTCCCCACAGTCAACACGATTCTTGATTGTGAAGTTGATTTCAACATCTCAATCATTGGGCGAGCACTAGTGGACATGGGGTTGGGCCAACTCATGTTTAGATTGAATGATGAAGAAGTTATCTTCAATATTTGTCAGTCCATGAAGAGAGCTGATGATCTAAAGGTGGAAGCATGGGCAGTTGGTGAAGTCTGATTAACTAATTTGCCTAAGTTGTGTCGCGACACTAATAAGCCTCTCGTTATGAGGCAATTAAATATTTTTCTTTGAATTGTCATGTGTTTGCTTTAGGTTCACTTTTTAGACTTAGAGATAGCTTAACTTTCATATATTTGCATTTAATTTTGACACACAGACTAGAATTATAGGGCAACAATTTATATGGCTGAGAATGTGTAGTAACAGGGTTAAGGCAACAAACCAATGACAAAAAGGAGGAAAGTTGGTTTTTATGATAGGTTCCATCGGTTGTGGTTTACTCCACAATCCGCACACTAACTCGTCGAACCTTTCTAGTAAGTAGAAATTTGTGCACTCTTCGACCAACTTTATGGTCCATAAATAAAATTATGGGTTGTGAATGGGATTTGTGGACACAGGTAAAATTTTTGAATCTTTATGAATTGTTGGTGAAACTTACGAACCAACCTATGAGCTCTATGCCAATATATGACTTGTATAAGGATTCGTAAGAATCAAGCCCTAAACTATGGACTTTAAGACTAGGAGACAAGGTCTTATAGCCGTAGACACTCTTACTGCCCGTAATCAGGGTTTCATGGGGATCTAAGTCTAACTTAAACTGGACATAATAAATGAAATAAAAGAGGGGTATTTCTAATTACCTCTCACATTACATTTATTTTCATAACATACAAAAAGCCTTTCCTTCTTCCCCAGTCCGAGCACCATCGACCCTGTACCACTATATTTTTTGGCGAAATTCTGGCTATCCATTTACTGTTCTGGCAAGTTAGTGCTTCAACTTTTCGGGTTTTTCTTCCTACTTCTCGACCACTTACTCAATATTCCTATATGCACTATCCTTGAAACTTTAATTTTTCAGAAAATTTTGAGCTATTGATTTGAGACACTATTAAGGTTGAACTCGTGATTTTCTTGCCCTATATACTTGGTTTTGCCTATGGATGAGGTGTTGCATGTGTTTGTGATTGTTTGATCATTAGCACTAATCATGAAGCATATAAGTAGATATGAGTTTCATTGCTTGAAATCATTCAATGCCTTGTCATATGAGTTAAAATTATTTATCTTAATAAAAGTGATATTGTAGTGCACGACTTGTATTGTAGGATGATAAAATTTATAGGCCATGAAACAAATCTATTTTTATGGGTGTCATTTTGTGTATTGGTGGTTAAAAGGGAAGCATAATGATTCACACATGTTTGGGAGTTAGATGAATTGGTGAAAACTTGTGCATATTGATGTTGTAGGATGGCTTAGAATGAACCAAATACATAGTGAAAGTGTTTGACTTGGTCTAGGTGCCATTGCTTCAATGATGTTCATTTTACATACCCTTTTGTTGTGATCTAGTCATTATGCATGAGAAATTCATTCAATTTTAACTTGACTAGGATTTTCCTGTGATTTTTTGTTGAATATTGGCTAATGGAATCATATTGGTGACCTTAGAAAACACAATGTGTTTTTTTCAACAGCACGAAGGTCTTCTACGACCCATGGATTAATCTACTAATGATAGTTTCCCCTTGTCGGTGGAGATCAGCGAAGGGGTTTTCTGAGATATTATTAAATGAACCTACTTAGAGGTCGTAGCTCGTACTATAGCCCATAAACAAGGTTCATAGGATCTTTACCTCCTGAATAATAGTATGGCATTGTACTTACAAGGTAGTCTATGGCTCGTAGTCTATTCTATGAGTTGTGACTAGTCTCCTAAGTATATTCCAATAACTCAATTTATTGTACCTTGTTTCCTACATAAGCCTTCTAAGGCCTTAACTTACCTTACAACCAGTGGGTGAGCCTTCATAGGTCTTTCATTTAGCTTTTCTTTTCTGTATTCATAGGACTCATGTATACTTGTATTTTGTTGTATTTAGGTACTATGGATCCTAGATATAAGAAGGATAAGATATGGGCCATGCAGACCTATCTACGTAACGAGGCTACAAACATTGAGGCCAGTCCTTAGGTCCATACACCAATAGAGGAGCTCAATGTCCAGCCAGACAAGGGAATTGAGCGACAACACACTAGGGAGGCACCTATACAGATAATAAAAACAAGACACAGGCCATAGTTACTCAACCTCCTCAGCTTGAGGAGGGAGGTGCCGAGCAGAGCATCTCTATTCAAATGATAAACTCCGATGAGGTGTCTCAGTCAGGGTTAGGTTATAGAGATGACTTTGGTTCAGGTGAGGAGTCAGGTTCTGATTCCAGTGAGTCCACCCTAACACTAACAACTCCTTCAAGTGGATTGATGAGGTAATGGTGTTTCTAGTAGGATACAAGACATACACAGGGAGGATATCCAGCATGATGGCCGAGGTCAACAGGCTCGTTCCATATTTGAGGAGCCACAAATCATGACATCTGGGCTTGACAATGCTCATATACATCGAGAAACTATAGGCCGCTATGGACTAGAGTGGTTAGCAACACCCTTGGCGAAGTACTCCTCGATCATTGTTTGTGAGTTCTATGCATCATCATACGATGCAACCATCAAGAAGTCGACCCTTAAAAAGGGGAGGGTTCTTAAACCGCCCTAGTTGACACAGATGATGGTGCGAGGAGTCTTTTTCAATATATCCAAGACTACCATCCATCGATTTTTGTTTTCTATCGGGTACTGGGCCCGTACGATCATAGTAGAGTATGACAACAGGTTGGGGCAGACTAGGGACCAAGGTTTGATGAGAGATATAGCCTGAAAGGCCACTTTGTTAAGGTTAATTACTGAGAACATGACTTAACAAGGACAGGACCCTGACCGGGCATCCATTTCTGCAGTGATCATGAAGTCTTCCCTCAAGTTCACTGGTACGTTCTAGTAAGTTGTTGTACGTTTCCGGATCTGGCCAACTCATGCAGATAATACTTTGATGTCGGATTGTGCAGTTTTGGTTGTCAGCATCATTATTGGCTATGATATAGATTAGGCTCATTCGATAGCAAAGTTGATACATAAGCGGGCCTTGAAGAGGTCCACCTCTATCCCTTTCCCTTGTATGAATTACCGTTTGTGTATAGTGACAGGAGCAGAGATCTTGCATAATATGGCAACAATGATAGAGGTTCAGAGACCCTAGTTGCCTGCCTGATCAATACTGATGAGAATCCAATGGCCATTTGGTGAAAGTTGCATCTACCTATTTGACTACCTAAGATGTTCGCCAAGTCACCATATCCTGAGCCTACTTCATCTACTACTACTGCTTTAGAGATAGTGGGGACCCCCACAGATCAATACTGCTTCTACTTTTTTACTAGAGGATGTTCATACATGTCCTTCCTCAGCAGACATGGTTTACGTGTCTGCAAAGTCGATTCAAGCTCTGGTATTGTGACACGTTTGCATTCAGTCCAAGTTGTCTTAGTTGCTATAGCAGATATGGCGTTGGGTTGGCAAGGCCATTTCATAGTCTGAGAAGTGCATTCAGGTGCATTTTATAGCCGCTATTAATGAGAAACCTTCAGCGTTTCATGGCCATGTAGATTCTTTCGAGAGGTGAGTGGAGCATAGCCCTGGAGCAGTCCAGACTCCTGATATGACAACTATCCAAGTGAAGATCCAACAGCTTTGTACAGAGATTAGAGTAACATCACTAATATCAATTGTGATTCCTATAGTAGAGACTACTACTAAGGCAGTTGTTGATTTGTTTACTGATGAGCCACTATTCTTCGCCTCTGGGAAGAGGCCTCGTCGTTATGATAATGATCTAGATGTTACGAGATGAGTGGTATAGAGGATGGATATGGAGTGTGTAAAGCCCGCTAATGTGCTATCAAAATACAACATTTTTTATGCTTAAAACTTAGGATTATGTGTGTTCTCAATGAGATATTTTTTCAGTTTTATGTGTCTTTGTGTTTAGATTTGCAGTATTACAGGTTACTACTGATTTGGAAAAATTTGTAGAAATTGATTGTTTTTGATGATTTACGAGACGCTCTATGGATCATAGAGCATTCTACGAGTCATAGAGGATGTCTTGTGAAAAAGCCAAAGAAAAATGATTTCTGAAGATCACCTTAATGAGATCTGTATATGAGTCATAGAGCATTATACGAGTTGTATAGATATTTTTCGTTAAGATTTTCAGCGAGGGATAATTTGATGAAGTTGAAGCCTATGAAAATGTAGCACGAGTGGTAAATCACTTCATAAGTCGTAAAGTGGTGTCGTATAAGAGAAGTCCAAAATTGCAGTTGTTTATTACGAGACCCCGACTACGAGCCTTAAAAGACACCATGAGTTGTAGAGAACTTTTGTGGAGTCTGCCGACCAGTTTTTCTATTTTATTTAGGACTTATTCGTAATAACTATAAATAGTAGTTTTAGGTTATTTTTCAAAGGAGGACGTCATTATTCAAAAGTTTTAGGGTTTGTACTCGGAGAACTCAATACTTGAGAGAGAAGATTGTGGGAAAACACTTGTGGGTAAATTTGATCTTCAATCTCGTGATACGCATTAGTCTTGGATTCGCTTCATTACAATTCAACTGTGTAAGCGTTTGATTAAGTTTTCTTAATTCATAATTTTTTTATCTACTCATAACATGAGTATCTAAATCCACAGCTAGGGTTGTGGAACCATGATAAACCAACAAAGTAAACTTGAGTGATTTACAATTCTTGGACTGGTATATGCATGTAATAATAAATTGTTTTTGTGTAGCATGCTTTCTAGTGCTGGCCAACATTAGAATTCTCCTAGTGTCACTGACTGTACCAAGGTACTAGTGAATGGGAAAAGAGGTTAACAAGATTTGATTGATGTGTTCTCATCTAATCAACCAAACTAGGCCAAGGGGAGGTTGTGCTGGAACTTATAGGTAATGATCAGTATTGCACATTATGATGATGATGATGATGATGATGATGATGATGATGATGATGATGCATTATAGAGATAGGCAAAGCGCATAGTGAAATTCGCCTCTCAACTTTGACCAACGGGTTTGGTGAACTTAAATTACCATCCTGCATGTGGTACACTAGATAAGAATTTGTTTATCCGGTGATACTGTCATGACCCAAGCCTAGGGCCTAGACGTGACACGATGAAATGGAACCCGAAGGGACCCAAACAAGCCTCTTAGCACATCAATCGCATATCCTTAGTCATAGAAGCAAAGTAAACAACAACAAGAGATATAATAAAAAGGGAAGCAGGACTAAGGGAAAATTTGGTAGTCAAAAAAACATAGGAGTCAAGCTTATTGCATAAGTATATCATAATATGCAACAGCACCTCTAACCTAGAATGGACCAGGGGCTTAGACACTCTCCGGGCTCACCCCTTATAATAACAAGTGCTCAACATAAGCGTGTACCAATCGAAGTATTTTGAGAATTTGAGAATCAGAACGTTCATTCAATTAAAGAAAACGTATATGAAAGAACCATAAAACGAGACTTACTAGTTCACATTTCTGAATGCTCAGATTATACCTCATATGCTGGGCCTTTTAGAAGGGGCCGTGGCAGCTGGCGAGACCCCTTCTTTAGGCACATCAAACCAATCCCCATGACGCTAAGTTGGAAAGGAAGTAGGCAAGGATCGTTCGCTAGAATGAGCTTGAATAGGGTTTCTTACCGCCCTGCACTATAAATCAGCTAGAGAGATGCTGCTTAAATAGAAAGAATAAGTTAGATAGTGTCGTTGGACTTGAGGTCTCACCAAAGCTTATTTAAAGTATCGACTAGCCACGCGAAGGGTGATCAAGAGGTGCTTCAATCCCTACATGGTAATATCATGTAGGAATAGAGTATTGGTTAGTACGTTTGAATGTGCTAAGTATGCGGGATGCAATGTAATAAGAGATAAGCCAATATAGTCAAAATGCATAATCATAAGCAATAGATATATAATCTGAATATGGCATGCATGATCAATGTTCATAATATAACATTCTTGTAAATCATTAATCTTGCACAATATATACAGCATACATATGTGTGGGAAGTGACCTCAACCGATATAGACCAAGTAGCTACAACTTGAAATCCAAGGCATGACACCCCCTCGGCAAGGTAGAACGGGCATAACACCCCCTGGCTAGGTGTGGTCTGCTTGACAAGGCAAACCAAACATGATAACATGACTAGATGGATCCACTAGTATAGAAATGGTAATAATCATAATCCTATGGTGGCACATAGTTTAGAGACAAAAGACTTTATATAAGGACCCTTGGATTGAGCCCCCATCTTAAGCCTCGATTAGGGCTAAGTCAAATCATACAAAATACTTGAAATAATCTTAACTTGTATAGCTTGTAAGAAACATGGAAACATGACATGAGTAGCACTTGAAACATTCATGACCTCTAATTGTGAGCCTAACTTGAAACATGAGAGTAGATCATAATCATGCATGAACCCTTGCCTTAAGATGAATAGCTCACAAAAGGTAAAAACCTTGAAATAGAGCTTAGCCTGTAACTATCACGGCCCAACCCCAGGGCCTAGACGTAACACGACGAATGGGGACCTGAAGGGACCCCAAACAAGCCTCGTAGCATATCATTTACACATCCTTGTTCACAGAAGCAATTAAACAACAATAAGAGAGTATAAATAAGGATAAATGGACTAAGGCAAGTCTTTAATAGCATAAATCATCAAAAGAGTCAAATCTCAAGCATAATTACATCACTTATCCAACAACACCTCTAAACTTGGAATCGAGTGGGGGCCACAACACTTTCCGGACTCACCCTCATAGTCATAAGTATCAAAACAAAGAAAAATGTCTTTGTATAACATAAGATCAATAACTATTGTCATCAGAGTTAAGGATACACCAAACTTGCTTCAAGAGATAGTACTATCCATGTGGAGGAGAAAGATGATCAAATGGAGCTCCGGTTCCTACATGGTTACATCATGTCGGCAAAGAGTATGCATT
>JAPFFP010098419.1:0-11751 GCA_026153255.1 Solanum medicagineum | reverse complement strand
GTGTTTTTTTGTTTTTGGGGGGGGGTGGGGGAGGATATAGGGGGGGGGCAGGTATGGGATGTGGGATGAGGGTTGGGGTTTGTGGGGGGGGGGGGGGGGGGGGGGTATTATAGTTCATATACGTTCATAGGGGTGTTAGGAAATAAGGAAAAGATCCTCATATCCTTCCAAAAATGAAGTTAGAGCATGTAGGCAGTGCACTACATGGAACCACCACCACAAGCTGTGGTGGTCCATGGTTTGCATTCTTGGCTGGAAAACAAAGGGGCAAAGTGGGGTGCCCTCCACGAGACACACTACGACTCGTGGTGTGTTCCGTGGTGAGCCACACCACAAGACATCGTAGGAAAATGGCCAAGGGCCACCTCCATGACACACTTCACAGCCCATGAAGGTGTCCTTGGTGGGGCGCCTTGGTAAAAGACCCACGAAAACAACTTTCTTGCCTTGTCAAGGCCTTACAAAGTCTGGGTCTTTACAATTGGCACTGAACTATGCAAATCGATTTATACAGTAGCAACAAGTTACTTTCCCTATTTGAATATTGACGATGAGTTATACAAATGGATTTGTATATTTAACAATTATAAAAATAAAAATACATAACAAATAAAACTATAGCTATAAGCATAGCTAGACAAACTGCAGCTAAAAAATATAATTAAAATACTTATTAATGACTATTTGTCAGAATTACTCAAACGAAAACAATACTTAAAAAAACACCTGTAGTTCAATTTTTCTCAGCTCTCTCTCTTTTCTCAAAATCGCAGCTTTCTTTTCTACGCCACAAATCACCTCACCTTAATGCAATTTTTCTTGCATATAAAACCTATCTTTATTAATGGATTTTTAGTCCCTGGACATGGCTCTTCTTTCTTCCTCTCGTTTTCTTTCACTATCATCGTTCTCTCGTTACCCCAAAACTCCTGCTTCCTGTTGTACTTGTGTGAAAATGAAAGCGCCTGATGCTGTGAACAAAGATGCAGCAGCTATACTATGGTACAAGCACGATCTTCGTGTCGATGATCACCCTGGAATTGTTCTAGCTTCTATGCATCGGACACTTGTGCCTTTATATATCTTCGATCCCCGCATTCTTTCTCGTAAATTTCTCAACCATCTTCCTCTAGTTATGAGCTTTCGTTACCTGTCTTGTTTAAGGGCAAAAAAGGGATGAACTTGAAAACGAAAAGCAAATGCTGTGTCTCTTGTATTTCGAATAATTGTAATAGGTCTTCTGGACAAAAGTGAACTTTTTTTCCGTGAGTGTAAAATGTTTATTTTATTTCTGTGTTATATTTGATTATTTTTTTTTTCATTTTGTGATTATTTTGCAGCTAGGTATCCACCCAGTTTCTCTTGATTAATTTATGATTATTGTACTGAAAATAATTTGTTAATTACTTAGAGGAAATTGGAAATTTCTGACTTATTTAATTGAAGATGGCTAAAGCAGAACAGTGACCCATATTTTGAACTTCCAGTAGGTTAAGAAAAGTTCTCTCTGTTGTGCCTGCCTCAGAGGCAAGACCTTCAAATGGTCAATTTTATACTTACGCTTTAGAAACTTCTGAAAATTCGGGTGAGCTACTCATGCTGATGCATTTTATTCATGTTTAAGCATAAAAATGTAATCCAAAATTAATTCATCAAAATGTAATCCAAATTTATGTGGAGTGTCTAATCATTTTAAGTTTTCAAATGGATATGTGATTTGAAGTAATGTTATTTCAAATGGATATGTCTAATCATTGGCAGAGATTCATGGCCACATCGGTGCAAATTCTAGTGGTTTTTGTTATATGTTTGGACGCTATGTATGGTCTTGGAGATAGAAACATAGGTGGAGCCTTGCTCTTGTATTTTGTTGAAGTATTTGTGTTGGTGATAGCTGACTCATGTTTTCTGAAGAAGGAGAACCACATAGTTACTATTCGTAGCGCTGTAGCTAAAATTAAAATAATATTTATTTTTTTAGTAATAAATGCATTTGTAAGGATTACGAGGTTATTCCGAATGAGAATCTTACTATAAGCTTTTGGGGATTGACCTAGAAGTTAAGCAAGAGAGGAGAAAGATGACTTTGTATGACAGATTGAGGATTAAATTGGTTGAATTGACCCATGCCCTCTCTCGAGAGTTAGGGATGAGAGCTTGGGGGGAATAGCGTGGATGCATATAACATGTGGGAAAGACAACTAATTGTATCCGCGAACCAGTAGGAGAGGTGCTAGGGGTGTCGAGAGGTAACTTTGATGGTAATTGCAGGTATTGATGGTGGAAATCAAGGCAAAGTGGAAGCATAAAAGGTGGCTTATTCAAGGTTGGTAGATGCAAGGACAAAGAGGAGACACGGATGAATAAGAAAATACATAAGGCAATGAAAATGGATGCTAAGTTAGCGGTTATAATGGCAAAGACGCCAACTTTTGAAGCCTGTATGTTGAACTGGAACAAAGGTGGAGATACGAAACTGTAGAGGCTCGCAAAGGTGGAGATAAGAAATTGTGCAAACTTGAAGGTGATAGAGAGGAAGGCTTGAGCCTTGTTCAAGTGAAGTACATCAAGGAAGAGGAAGATAAGGTGTTGGTGGAAGGGACCTTTATTAGGTGAAGATGACAAGCGTATTTCTACAAAACCTTAAACAAAGAAGAGGACAAAGACAATATGTTGGGTGTTTTGGAGAACTCTAAGAGATATCAGAAATTTTGGTACTGTATGTGTATTAAGGTTTAGGAGGTTAAGTGTGCTGTAAATATGATATGTAGGGGAAGAACGAACGGACCATATGACAGTTCCATGCAATTTTGGAAGAGCACAAACATGATAGGTTTGGAGTGGTTTTAATGTCATTTTTAAGATAACAAAAATGCTCGAAGAATAAACGTAGAGTATAATTGTGTCATTGTACAAGAACAAGGGTGATAACCAATATTATAACAGTTACAGGGGTATCAAGTTACTAAGCGGTGCTATGAAAGTTTGGGAGAGGGTGGTAGAGGGGTGTCCATGTTCAACACTCATACTGGATTCATGACAGCACAATCGACGATAAAATCCATCTATTTTGTAAGGAGACCGGATGTGTGGGCATGTTAGGAGGTATAAGATTCTGAATGAGGATATGTAGGACAATGTGGATGCGACCTTTGTGGTGAACTAGATGAGGAGGCAAGATTGAGATGATTTTGACATGTGAAAAGGAGATGTGCAAATGCCCTAGTATGGACGTACAAGAGGTTGGATATATATGAGTACGAGGAGAGGTAGCGGTAAACTAAAAAGTATTAGGGCCATGTGATTAGACATGACGTTGCACACCTCCAGATTGTCTAGGACATGACCTCAGCAGAGCTGTCAATATAGACTGGTCCATCCCATCCAAGCTAGCCCTTACAGGCTTTGGAATTTGACAGACCAGGCAGTGCTGGCCTTTTTTTTATGTGCTAGAAAACATTAGCCCAGCCCATTAGTACGTAGGTTGTGGGCCTTATGGGGCCAGCCCACATTTTTATTCATATAATTTTAATAAATTTTTAAATTAAATTATAATTTAAAATATTAAAATAAATAACAGGACAATATTACATAGTATTAGTGTTACTATTACTCCCTCCGTTCATCTTTACTTGTCCACTATATTATTTTGAGATGTCCAACATTACTTGTTCACTTTATGAAATCAAAAGATAATTTTACATTAAGTTTCTAGTTCACCTTTATCATTAATTATAGTTATTCTCTTGTTACAGTTTTCAAGACATTATATTTATTATATTCAAATGGTGATTTAGTAAACTTACCCCTATTATTTATCATTGCTTAATCCCTGTGCCAAGTAAATAAGGGACAAGTAAAGATGGACGGAGGGAGTACATATTATAAAAATATAATTTGTATTAAGTTTTATTATTTAAAAATTTTAAATGAACTTTGAGTTAGGACTCTTATTATTTTTAATACTCTATTAATTTTTATTTTTAATTATTTTTAATTCGGCCCATAGGCCGGTCCAACCTATATTGCAAAAGCCCACAAATCAGCAGGTTTATTCAGCTCGGGCTAAAAAGCCTTTTTTTTAAATGGACTCTAAAAATCGTAGCCCAACCCTAGTAAATTACAGGTTAGGCCAGGTCGGCCCAACGAACCTAGCCCATATTGACGGCTCTAGACCTCAGATAGGAGGGTTTGGAGGTCGTGTATTTGGTTAGAGGATTGGTAGGTACGGAGTGTTGTCTTACTTTTTGAGGGATTCATCGTTATTCTTATAGGGTCTTGCTTTTGATTGCTTCATCATCTGATGTTTATTTATGTTTAGATTATCGCACTATTCAGTGGTTGTTACTTTATTAGTTTTCTGTTCATCGCTGTTGTTTTCTCTTTTTCATGCCTGTTTTGATATGTTAGTACTCGAGTTGAGGGTCCTTCAGAAACCACCTCTTTATTTCCATGACATAGTGGTAAGGTTTGGGTACACTCTTCTCTCTCTAGACTAGTACTCGAGTTGAGGGTCTTTCAGAAACCACCTCTTTACCTCCATGAGATAATGGTAAAGTCTGGGTACACTCTTCTCTCTCTAGACCCTACTTATGGTATTTCATAAGGTATGTTGTTATAATGTTAGCAATGATTTAAACATTTCAATTTGTTGCATGAAGCCTAGCTGTGACTGTAGATGAGTGTATTTTAACTTTTTTTTGTGACTACTGTTGTCATTTTCACAGGATTTTCTGATGACATGCTCGTAATACTTCTTTTTGCACTGGAGGATTTGAAGAGTTCATTGAAGGAGCAAGGATCTAATTTGATGATCAGGTTTGGGACTGCAGAGAGTGTCATAGAAGGGCTCGTCAAAGAGGTTTTGACATATTATATTTACTTATTCTGATATTTATCTGGCCAGGAATAAAGAAACTTCAAGCTGTCATTCACTTACATTCGTACATTCATCACCGAGGATTGGAACAGGTCAAGGCTACCAACATATTTGTAGAGGAGGAGGTAGAGTTTGGCTTATTGAGAATGGTAGAAGGTGTAAAAGAGATCTTGGATACGATACCTTCTGCAGAGGGGACCCCAAAACTTGTAATGTGGAATACTCCATTTTATGATATGAAGGTATTACTTTTTCTTGTTTCAGCTTCTAGATACTCTTTAAGGGAGGCAAAAGTTCTTAGTTCTGATTTTTGTAACTTGTATCTATCCAGAGCTTAAAGGTTCTGCCGAAATCATATGATGAATTCAAGAGGCTGAAATTACCCACTACATCACCTCTTTCTTCTCAAGTGTTACCAAACGCAGATTTGAGCTTGTCCTGGGGTATGATCTGACAACTTTTTTTCCCTTATCATCGCCGTGCAGTACTCTTTTGATGTCTATCATCTTTTTTCTTTGCTGACAACAGTCAGTATAACAATAGTATATTCCCTAGGTACTTTGCCCACATTAGAAGATTTGAAGAAATTTATGGATGACAATGCTGGCACGTCCCAAAAAAGATGGGCTTCAATTGAGAAGGCTTCATCTAGAAGTGAATTGCAAAAAGCCCAGACTTCAACTCTGAGCATTGTTGTTCAAGGTCTGAGAGATGAAGAGTATAATGAAAACAGTCTAAATGATTCAACTCTCAAGAAAATTCAGAGAAAGAGACACATAAAATCAGTTTTTGTAGCACAATGTGGAAATATAGTGGGAGGTGGTACAATTCTAGTGTTGAATGCTTTGTCTGCATATTTGAGATATCTGGAGGGAACTTCCGAGGGTGAATGGTAGGAGTAATTATTTTTCTTTGTCATGATTGTCACTTAAATCCCGGATGTCCTATAAAATCTTTTGGTTGCTTGATCAAAGCTTCTAAGCTGTTTGTAGTCTAGATATATTCATAAATTTATAAATTTTTCTTGCTGTCCAAAAGCATAGTTATATTATTTACTCCCTCTTTACCAGTAAACATAGGAAAAAAGTTTGAACTACTTTTTGTGTTCATTTAAGTAGATATAATTTTAAACCAGCTCCAAGTGCTTTGGTTCAGTGATAAGATGAACTGTGAATTAGGTGCACATCATGAGCTAGGTCCCTGGGTTGGACTAAAAGCATGGTCTTTAAGTGAAGAAGGATAGAGGGGCAGACCCAATATTTCGTAGTTGCGAATCTGTGCGCCAACTGGCCCTCGAGGATTTCTAGGTTATAAACAAAAAATATTATCCCAAACATATATAGAATTGCGTTAAAAAGCATGAAATCGCTCACTTCAGGATTAGGAGAATGAGGATCATTTGCAAAGTATAGCAGACAAGAGTATACAAGTGTCCTATTCCTGTTGATGGATATCACTTCCCATATTATCAGATATGTGGAAATATCAGCTCATAGAATTTTCTGCTTGTGTGATTTGTGACTGATCATTATTTCTGGGAATCAATCTTTTCTTAGATAATATAGTTCAAATAGACATAGATGCAGGTATTAATGCTTTTGAGAAAGATAATTTCAGTAGATTTATAGTTCGTATTCACCGTCCTTAGGTCTGTACGTTTCTTTTCTCACTGTGAATGTCTTCAGGATATAAACTTTGAAGCTGTTGTAAGTGCAATATACATTGTTCCTCTAGCATTTAATAAAAAATTCTTACGCTAAGCTTACTGTGTTACTTAACTGGGCCTTTGTGAAGACATTGGACATTGGATCCTTCTTTGTTGAATTAGTATAAGTGGAAAAGGAAAAGGAAGAGGACTGTCAGCTGAACATATTGATGAAAACAAAGCAAAGAGTATGATCACTGACCCCTCTATTAGATGTTTTAAGGCCTTGAAGTTTTACTGCAGTGCTCATCTCATATCTGCAACCTCTGTATTGCATCTATTTGATATGCAGTACCTTATGTTAATTAAGATTTATGTTATACTTTGTGCCGAAATCACTTTAAGGAAAGAATGTTCACCTGATTAACTACTGCCAATTGGCTTCATTTTCCAGGGTACATGAAAAACTTCATGCAGCCGAAACACGGGAAGGAGCCTCATTTGGTGCCCTTTTCGGGTCTGCTCTTCTTCTTGGAATAATTTCCAGAAGAAGAGTGTATTATGAAGCGATTGAGTATGAGAAAGAACGAACTGCTGGAATTATATCGCCTTTTGGATTTTCGACAAAGACGGTTGCTGCAGCAGTTGATACTGTGTGTTCAATTGAGGTACTTTGGCTCAGGAATCATTAAGGATCATAATATGAATGTTCTTGGATCAATTTCATTCACTATCTACTAATGAAAGTTCTGGAGAATATTTTCTTATATGAGCCTCATTCCTTTCATAGTGGTACACACTGTTGGCATTAAAAAGTAAGGAAGCTAGTTGGAGAGGTTCCCGTGTTAGGATATGGAGATGGAATGGCTATCTGATTCATGTGAGTGAGATTTTTGAAGATTGTAGATACTGAGTTGATTTTCTATTATTTTATGATGTGTACCTGTCTACTGACATTAATTGTTTCTTTTCAGTATACACTTTGTGGAGATGAAGGCCCTGCGCTTCTTCTCGTGCATGGTTTTGGTGCTTTTTGGAGCCATTATCGTGACAATATAGATAATATTGCAGTAGGTGGAAATAGAGTCTGGGCGATGACACTCCTGGGGTTTGGTGAATCAGAAAAACCAAATATTGTTTACACTGAAATTGTGTGGGCTAAATTGCTGAGAGATTTCATAATTGAAGTAGTGGGAGAACCCGTCCATCTTGTTGGAAACTCAATTGGTGGTATGTACCAATACCTTAATATCCTGCGAAGTCACTATCCCAAGAAAAGTGAGGAAAAATAATATTGAGCGGACAAAAATGGAATTATACCAGTTTTTAATTTTTGCATCTCATTGTGGGTTCGCTGTTTTTTCCATCTTTTGTTGGTAAGTAGTCTTATTAATTGCTCCTTTTATTAACCAGGCTATTTTGCTGCCATTGTCACTTGTCTTTGGCCTGCTTTGGTGAAGTCTGTGATCCTGTTGAACAGTGCCGGCAATGTTGTTCCTGGATATTCTGGTGCATGCCATTCTGATGTAAGAAATGTGAACCATCTTTTACCAATTTGAATATGCAATTTAGCAGTTGGACCTATCCACTTCTCATAGTCATATGTATTAAAGATGATATCTTACTATACAAGCAATTCATCAATCATTCATTATAGACTTTCTTCCTTATGTTCTTTGGTAACATTTAGATGAATACCTCATGGAAAATTGAGGTGGTTGTGTATTTTAGGTTAGGGAAACTTCAGGAGCAGCCTGGCTAGGTGCTCGGTTGCTTTCACTGTTCTTGCGTTTGAATCTTTGGAACACAGTGAGAAGTTGCTATCCAATCGTAAGTGTGCTTGATTTTGACATCATGTATCTTTGTCGTCTTCGTTACACTGGTTAGCCTTAGCTTTTGTTTTCTGCAGAGAAGTGATCGTGCAGACAAGTGGCTTATCCAGGAGATGCTGCGAGCAGTATCCTTGTTGATACATATCTGTGATCTTTAAATAGTGACAGCTCAAATATATTTTTGTCATTGTCAGTTGTTCAGAGCCTTCTGTGAATCTTTAATCGTATTGCAAATGATAATTATATCCCAAATTATGATTCACTGCCTTGACAAATGTCTTCAGTCTTATGACCCCGGTGTATTGGTGGTCTTAGAAAGTATCTTCACCTTTGATCTTTCTGTCCCTCTTAATTATCTTTTGCAAGGATTTGAGAAGAGAGTACTTGTATTACAGGTAATACATTCTGAGAATATTATATTGTCCATCATTTCACTAATTTTTAACGCTTATCGTGTTTTATTCTGTTAGGGAATGAAAGATCCACTTTGTGACTCGCATTGGAGGTTAGCCATGCTGAGAGAACACTGTGAAGGAATCGTAATCAGAGAGCTAAATGCTGGTATTTCATGGAAAGCTTTAATTATTCTATTTCCTCAGTACTAGTAATAAATCTGTTTTACATTTTCTCATGTTGCACTATTGATATTTCAGGCCATTGCCCACATGATGAGAAACCAGAGGAAGTCAACTCTATCATTCAGGAATGGGTAGTGACACTTGAAAGTGCACTACTAACAACCAGCTCAAAAAGTTAGAAACCAGTGAAATATTTAAGAAATGGAAAAGGGTCAAAATTGCCCTTGATCTATGCAAAATAGACCACTTATATCCCTTCTTTATATTTTGGGATAAAAAATACCCCCACCATTATCCCAAGAGACCACAAGTAACCTTTCAAGAGTTAATAGTAACAATGTGGCAAGCCATGTGGTTTAATTCCGCCACCTAAGCTTGCCCACTAGGCTGCCCTCTAAATTTTGACCCAATTTGCTAACTGGGATTGTCTCCTATTTCAAGGTGCTGGATCAACGCCATGGATCTATGAGAAGCTCTAGAGGTAACAGGGAATTCCATTCACTAGACAGTTCAAGATGAATAGACGAAGATGATTGATTACTTGAAATTGACTTGTCAAGAAATATAAAAGAATGAAACAGAGAAAACTTTGACAAAGTCTACACGCTCACTGCTGCAGAAGGTCGGGAAGACGGGGGCAGAAATTGAATCACCAATATGGGACGGAAAAATAGGGACGATTTTCGGTACTGTAACTTTTTGGAGATTATATGAGCACAAAAGAAAAGGAAGTAGTAGTAGCAGGGGACAGGGGGAATAGTGATGTAAGGAAGCGTGGTAGAAAATGAAGTAAATTTGGTGGTAAATGGAATTAAGCAAGAGATCTTAATTGGCAAATTGAGTTAAAAGTTTAGTAGGTATTCTACTTAGCAAGTTTACGTGATGGAATTAGGGTCACGTGGCTTGCCACATCACTATTGTTAACTCTTGAAAAGGGTATGTGTAATTTCTTGGAGTAGTAGTAGAGGTATTTTTATATCAAAATGTAATAGAGATATAAGTGGTGTATTTTCCATGGTTCAGGTTTTTTTAAAATAAAAACACTACAGTACTAGGTACTGTTTCCATTTCTGTTACCCAATTTGTTTGTAATTACATTGCTAATGCATCTGCAAATTTGCATGTATAGTTTGTTATGGCTTGAATTGGTTGGATTGCTGAATGAAAAGTTTGTGGCTTTCATGATTCCTATGAATAATCACGATAGTACTTTTAAATAATGGATAAGCGTATTATACTTTCGGTTGATATACTAACCTATTATACTTTTATGCTAGTACCCTTATTTTTAACAAACATATAAAGGGGAAAACCCTATATTTATTTACAGGATAAGATCATAAAAGATGAATAAAATCACGATTAATTGAACCCAACACAAAATCATGAAAATCTAGGGTTAAGGAAGAAATCATAAGTGATTTGAAATAATTTGGGACTCCATGGATAGAGAAGGAATCTACAGAAGAAATCACCGCATACCTTAAGTGAATCCTAGCCTTAGAATTGAAGAAAAAACTTGATCTTGAAGAAACCTAGAATTCTGTAAACTTACCTTTGAGAGATGGCTTCTAGGGGGAGAAATTTCTAATTAGGGTGGGCGTCAAGAGAATGGGAGATTAGCTTGATAGGAACTCCTAAATCCACTTAAAACATTCCAAAATGACATAGTACGGAAGTTAAAAGGATAGAGAAAGATTGAGTTGCCCTTGAGAAATAATTGTAGAATCGTGACCATGAAGGCCTTCTATGGTATGTAGGTCCTTTTATGAATTGTGGATCTTTGTCCGTGAAACTTGGCTCTGTTTTTCCTACTTTCTGAACCTCAAACCATGAACACCAGTCATGACATATAAACACGACAACAGTTTGGCCTTCTCGTAAAACCTAAATACTGAAAATACCTATGATCTGTAGAACAAACGTCCAACTATAGACCCTTTTATCTTGTCCAAGGTTCAACTTTTGAAACTCTTCGAATCTCAACTATGCGTGACAATCTATGGTTAGAATGATGTACAAGCTATAGATCACCCTGATGTTCACACACTTAAATTCCAAAATGTTTTCAACCTTTAGGACAAATCTATGACCACTTTCTATGAGTCGTACAACTAATAATGACTTATAAAAATGCCTCGTGAAACCTACACCAGGAATTTTTACTTTTTTTTTTCCTATCTCAACTTTCCAACTTCTGGAATGTTATAATATGTCCCCTTTGGGAACATCTAGTCTTGAATGAGACTCAAGCTAGCATGAATAGAATAGAAAAGGAAATCTAAACAGTCCAACATGAATGCAAAACACATCAATATTCATAAAACCAAGGAGTAATCAACCCTCCAAATGTAAACTTTTAAACCGATTCCATGAGCATATGAAAACATGAGAGTGATTAAAATGCACGAATTCGAAGAGTAAATGTGTGGAACTAATACATCAAGCTAAAATTGAAGCGGAGGAAAAGAGATGAGGATAACGGGACATCATATTGATTTCGGCCCCCTAAGTAGCACCCTCAACTAATCGATTCCTCCAACGAATTTTGATCTCAACTGACGAACCTGCCAGTCTAGAATCTCAATCGGGACCTTTTCATTGGAGAGACTTTTCTTTACGCCAAAACACTTTCTAATGGCACAACCAAAGTAGGATCTGATCAATACACATCTATCTACATGAAACACTGGATGTACCTGATGGAAATTCTGAAGGCAAGTCCAACTCATAAGCTATCTGTAACACCCCACATCTCACACTACTAGTACAATTCAAATGAAACATGACATGGTTTGGACAAATTGACGCTAATTT
>JAPFFP010098401.1:0-19996 GCA_026153255.1 Solanum medicagineum | reverse complement strand
GTTGATAGTTATTATGACTGATAGTATTTTACATAATTTTCAAATAATCTATGTTACTCCCTCCATCCTAATTTATACCATAAATTTTTTAAATTTTTTTATGTCTTTTAAATATGTAAGTTGTTAATTATTGTGATTTATAATATTTTTATGTTACTTATTCCAAGTTAAAGTCAAGTTATTCTTATTCCCTAAATTCTAAGTGGAACGAAATTTTATTTGCTAGAATTGTCATTAATTATGGGGAAGACTTATTACCCTTATTTAATTGGCATAATGTGGATCCATCATATAATTTCACTTCACCTTCTTTTAATTTTCCTAATTCATTGTTTTTCTTCCCTTGTCTTTTAGTTTTTATTTTTCATCAAATTTAAAACGAATTCTATTAAATATGTAACATAATTCTTTAAGATAATTTTGAATAAATTTCAGGGGGTTCATCTATTTTTGAATTTATCACATAATTTTTAAAATATTATATTAAAGTAATCCTATTTTTAAATTTATCTCACAAAAAGTTATTCAATTTTGACTTAAAAATAAAATTCTCATGAACTTAAATATTTTGTACCAAAAATATTACATTATGCTCCAAAATAAGGTACCTATTTCATCTTTTTCATATTAATAAGCTCTATTACTCGACACACTTTTTAAAAAATAGTTAGATACACATTTTACTAAAACTAATTTTATTAGTAATGTTTTGAAACTTTATATTTGACTATTACTAATTTATGTACTTATTTAAAAGTAAAGGTAGTATGAAAAATAAGTACCGATAAAATTGCTTCGTAACATAAATACTGTTGGTGTATACAATATTATATTTGCTTTCTTTAATTTAATTTCTTTATATAATTTACGCATTATAATTAATATTAAAAAAATTGACGTAACTAATTTTTTCTTATTAATATGCTCATTTATATGTTAAGTTTCATAAACATATCTAGGAAATATTTTTCTTATGTGATAAACTTTAAAAATAGATCACAGTTAAGTAATAAAAATATAATTTATTTTAGTGGAGTAAATTATAACGCTAGATGACTTTTATGTAACAAAGTAATAAGAAGAAAATATATTCAAAATAATTTTTTTATGATAATTCTTAATATTTTATTTTATAGTAAAAAAAATTATTAGTGAATACAATATCATATTTGCTTTTATTAATTTGATTTTTTTTAATGTAACTTTAAGCACTATACATTATATTAAAGAAAATATGATGTGACTATCATTTTCCTTATCAACATGCTCATTAATATTGTAAATTTGATAAACACCTTTTAAAAATAAATAAAAATATTTTTAATGTGATTAACATTAAAGATAGAATATTTTTATTTGATAAAAAGATAAAAATTTACATTATAAATTTTAAGGTGAAGTAACTTTTTCATGTTTGCCACGCCTAAAAAAGAGGGGAGACGCGACTGACACTCGATACCATTATTGGTCGAGTAAGCCATTAAACGTGCTAATTAACTAACTAGGGGCCAAAAGAAAATTTGGCAGCATAACGTCTGAAAAACTAAGCCTAGACTGTCTAGGTCATCACCTGGTCAACAGCAAATCAGGTATATCAAGATAGGTAAACTAAAATGGTAAAGTACTAGCTAGTCGACAAGGCTGCAACGATAGAGCTACAGGCACACACACACTATATATACATGCCAATTCTATGACTAGAGACTAAAAAGCACAAAAGAACTAACCCAAAGTAGTATGTCCAAATAGTTGCTAAGAGAACCACTAATACTAACTGTAAACACAAAGTAAGCATCCTGCGAAAGCTCCAGGAAGAAGTGGAGTTTACCAACTCACAGCTGAATTGGGTTCCCAGTGGAGGGGTAAATTAGAATACCTATCTGAATCTGCACGTACGAAATAAAATGCAGTGTCCCCAGGCAATGGGACGTCAGTATGAATAAACATATATTGGTATGTAAGGCAGGAAGTAAAATCATAAATAACCGTCGTAAAAGAGATTTTAGAAATACCACCTGTAAGCAAAATTTAGATTACCTTCATGTCCAACACTTAGTCTCCTAGTGGTCAAATATGCATGGTATGCTCGAGTAATCGCATGTCGTGAATACATATATATAGATGCAAATGCATGACATACCCAAACAAATGCTAGCAATGGTGGTCCTTTCCGGTAACGAACCAGGATCATATTTGCCAACTTGTGGCCATCTGTACCATATACATACATATACTATCATTCAGGCAAATAGGCCCCGTACCTCCGATTATATCTCGAAGTCCATCCATGACGTGCCATGTATGATATGACTATTTAATGCACATAGTAGGCCATAGCATAAATTTAGCCAATCTTGGCTCATTAGTACACTTATCCTCATAAATCATAATCATTGTCATAACATATACGCATGACTCGTGGGATCTTACATGTCTTTCGAATAGTTTTGAAACTTAACTCAATATTTAGAATAAGGCCTTAACTCTAAAAATGTTCATAAAGGTGCTTCAAATAATGGTTATACTTGGTTCCATGTCAATTAGTAAAAGAAAGTATTTAAAAGTAATCAAGGGACTTAGCAGTTTAAATAGGGGCATTATATTGGATATTATTGAAAATCAACGTGTTATCTTTTTAAGTGCTTTAAATATGGTTTTAGCAATGAAGGAGGATTGATCATGAACGCTACATTCCCTTCATAATTTACATTTATTTTAATGACACTAAACCAGGAAGAGAAATACCTCAAACATATGGATAGGTAGTCAAGAAAATCGACAAAATGATACATAGATAATGAATGTCTAGTTTACGCGAACGAATGGAATGTCAACTTAATACCATCATGAAAATAACTCAGCTGCGATCCCAATGTCTTTCACAAAAGGTCTTTCTAGTAACAGAATAGTAAGATATCGTATTTGACATTTTGAGAAACTTCTCGAATTTCGTGCTAAAAGGAGGGACAAAGCTTAGCCTTAATATACCTTTTCAACGATCGCCCAATTTCCCCAAGTTCCTTCATGAAAGTTGTTCCCTTCGTCCTAAGTTTCGCCAATTACTATATGTACGAAACTCATAACTACCTATAAACAGTCCATAATTGAGTATTAATCGACAGATTTTCCATATAGTATTTATATGAGGAAACATCCGTAAAACTTCGTAAAAATCACCGTAAAGGAGCCCCAAGATTATTATCTAAATAGACTAGCTGCAAACTAACAATAACTAGCAAGAGTACTATTTTTTTTTTACTTCCCAAAAGTATCCCAAAACTCAACTAATAAGAAGAAAAACAATTGCAAAGCGTAAGACACACATTTCTAAGCACACGGGTGTTGCTCCCCAGCATACACAAGTGTAATCGTCTCACAAGTAGTATAGTAGCCCTAATTAAAGAGTTGGGTTGTTGAACCTAAAGGATTTGAATTAAGTCGGTCACCAATCTCAGCTATCACGTTTATGGTGCTTGAGTAAAAATAGATTTGTGGAAATAAGTAAATTGACTGTGAAGAACAAATTTCTAATAAATTAACCTGAATTTTACTACAAGATATCAATTGATGAGTAATTCCAGAGTTGTAACTTTTACGACTCAGTTAGCCTTAACAATATCTATCTATGTCTGGTTCCCTAATTATTGATTGACGAGGTCTAATTTACCTGAATAGGGTTACATGCCTCTGCCGGCCTACCGTTATTGACTGCCTAAGTACATCATTGAGCGGGGATAGACAGAACAATAAAAATACATTAAAGCTATCTTCCGATATTATGAAACTGAGCGAGGTGTAAGGGTAGTTGTCACTGGTCTCCTTTACACGAATCAACCTAGTTTTATAGTGTTGAACGAACTCCCTATACTATTGTGCTCTATCTACTCCAACATTTCTCAATTCCAGAGTGAACAACTAATTTACCCCCTAGTTGATCAGGCTAAGAAGTATATATAAAAATAGCATAGGAATAACCGAAAGTAACCCTTCATAGATATTCAAAGTTAGAACTACACATTGTCTATGGCTACAACCCCAAAATATGAAGACTTAGCCACTCATGAACGTGAAATACATCATGAATGAATTGAAAAACATCAAAAACCAAAGGCTAAAGATTAAACTAACCAAAATACTGTAGAAAAGAGTTCTCTGTCGTCCCTACTGCAATTCTTGCATAAAAATAGAATGTAAACCTAAGCTCTATCATAGAATAATAAAAAAATCTCGTAATTAGACTTTTTCGCATCGGGTCCTCAAGTCCGCGACGCGGACCCTTTGTATTTCTGACTTTTCGCTTAATTTGCTGACTGGGTAGTTTTATACAACTTTTGCAAAGGTCTGTGATGCGGACCTTGCACATTTTTCAGCTTTCACAACCTTGATCCAAGTCTGCCACGTGGACTTTTGGTCTTTTAGCTGCTTCTACTGACTTTTATCCTCCGAATTCCAGACTGTGTTCTTCTCTCAACTCCGGGTTTAACTCCGGACTTTTCCAATTAAAGCACAATCCTACAAAAACACAACCAACCGGCACGCTCGACACTGTGTTAGCAAAACAAGAGAGAAATACACTAAAACACCTAGACTCTATGAATTTGCCCTTTGACTTGACTCTATTTATAGGCATTATTGGCTAAATAGGTGTATACATACACCTAAGATCACCACCACACACTTAGAGCTTTATCCGTCTTCGGACAAACTAAGACACATGCATATGACTCCATATAGTAGTATATATAACGAACATCATGTGGCCACACTCTTTAAACGTTGGTGACAACTTTCAGTGTCCTTGGTAGAAACTACTAGCTCTTAGTACTCCTGTATACATACGGACTCATGCAGAATGTTTAACAGTTCATCCAGTTACTGACCTTGGATGATTATGTGCCCTCACCAAGAAGAATTACCTATGCACACAACTAAAAACCTAAACGGTAGATTACAAATGGGTACACAAACAACTCTCACTCTCCGAAAAGATGTCTCATTTGGTTCTATATTCCATAGGCTTGCCCTTAATGGAAACTTAGACCTAGTTGGAATTTTCCTTAGAGAATCACGTAGGTCTTTGTCTAGCTGTAATGTAGGCTGCGGATAGGTGGGATACATTTATGGATATGGTTGACACGGCTCAATTTCCACGCGCTCTTAGCACACTTCACTTCCTTTCACCCCCTTCATGCCTCCTTAATTCAACAATCCTTTTAACACTTCAAAGATTCATGCTTTAAGTACTCAAACTTATTGTCATCCCATCAAAAGATACTACCTACTATGCATATGTAAACACCCTAAAAAGGAAATAGTTTAAAATAAAGAATATTATGTTTCTTCTTTTTTCAGGACCAAAACAGTGTGCATCCGCGTTTGCTCCGCGACGCGGAGACAATGCAGACCAACACTGTTTGGTCAACACTATTCTCTCTTTTTTTTCTTTTTTTTTTGACACTCTGCTATTTCTCAGCCCTCAGGTGTCTACTCAAGTTCCTTCTCCTCTGACACACCATACTAAAGTGCTAGGAAATTATGATCAAATACGGACAATTGATCAAAGAAAAAGAATTGGCTTGAATTGTAGTTAATCAATGAATAGGGTAAGACTCAAAAGGGCTAACTAGGGTTATTTTCATCTATCAAAGAAATGCCTAGATCCTCTTCTCTAGTTCTAACTCCTACCAAGTCTACTCTACATACCAGGCAAGTTCTTGAACCTATCGCAATAGAGACGCGCAATCAGCTCGCTCACTCTTGGCACACTTTCATCACAAGGTTAGCACTAGAGTTCTTATTAAGGTATTCACATGAATTCAGTTAATTAATCATGCATACAATTGTAAGTTACAAGGATCAAACAACTACCCCTAAACTAAGTTCGAATGTTTACGCTCGATGCTCGTTTGTACACTAACACACTCTACATGAACTCGATTCGACGAATGCCCTTAGGACAGTCATCGTCCATCCATCATAGGGCCTCCATCACTCAACTATGACTAACACAACTATTTGCAACATACATATAGCTACTACTAACTCATTGCATTCACAGTGTCACAACCCAAGCCTAGGGCCTAGACGTGACCAGCCAATAGGGAACCTGAAGGGACCCCAAACAAGCCTCTTAGCATATCATACACACATCCTTGGTCGCGGAAGCAATGTAAAACAACATAAGAAACATGAATAAGGGAAATTGGGACTAAGGGAGGGAGAGATTAATATTTAAATAACATGTAAAAGTTTAGAAATAAGGGCAAGGGACTGAGGGAAAGCTTGCATAACATCAAGACCAAGAGGCAAGAGAGTCAAGGCTCATAATATAGATATATAACATGTCCAACAACACCTCTACTACATAAATAAGAGCGGGGGCTAAGACAAAGTGACTGGGATCACCCTCATAGTCAACATAAGCAATAAAGAGAATGTCTCATTTCATAACAAGAGAAACATAGACCAACGTCCTCGAAATGGAGGACTCACAAACTAGCTTGAATGATACTGAACTAGCCACATAGAGGAGGAGGATGATCAATTTAGGCTTCGGTGGTGAGATCATGTAGGCAAGTTATGCATTAGTACGTTTGAATGTGCTAAGTATGTAGGATGCAATGCAACAAGAGATAGGCATCATAATCAAAATGCATAACAATAGGCAATAGACATCATATAGCAATATGACATGTATAATCAATGCTTCAGTAAAAAAATACTTAAGTAACTCATGCTTATATAGGATATCATATGTGCAGAAGAGACCAAGCAAGATTTCCAAAGTACAAACCCCTCGGTTGGTTGATGATGATCTCACCCCATCACCCTGGTGGTGAAGTAACCTCTCACATGGTTGATGATAATCTCACCCTATCACCCTGGTGGCGAAGTACAAACCCCTCACAAGGTTGATGAGTACAAACTCCTATCTCGGTTATCCAAACTCTTAGTCTCCCCAGATCGGGCATGGTCTAATGCAACACTTTATATAGAATATATCATATACATAAGCTCTTTTCATCATCACAACATCATTCATATGATATCTCATGCTTTGGACCTTCAAATCCTCAAGAAACTATAACCAGACATTTTATCAAACACTTGGCGGGTGTAAAATGCTAGTATGAAACCATGAAATTTAGAGATGAAATCATGTAAGAAAATTCATTGTAAAACGATCAATCAATAACTTGCAACACCTCAAGCAATATATATCAAAATCCCTCATCAAATCTTACAATAGATCCAAGATTTATAGCTCAAAATATAGCAAAATAGTCACAATTTCACATAGCTTTAACATAGTTCATAGACATGATCATACCAGTAAACCCATTTGTAAAATCAACTTTAAATCATGCAAATTGAGTAAAAAGAAGGTTAAAGCACCATAGGTGAAAGGATCCAATAGTTGGAAACCACATACCTTGACTTTGGAGAACCCTTTTGAAAAAGATTGGAGATGGAGACTTGGAGCTTGAATGAAATCCTTAAGATTGGTCTTGAGTTTTGGGACTTCAATTTAGGATGGAATATGAGTGTACGTGTTTGAGAGGATATTGGGGAATGTTAAGGATGATATGAGGGTGAAATAAGGCTAAATATAGGTATTTTCTCGTATGGAAACCCTTAGGCCCAAGACTTAAAAGTCTTGGACCGAAGTCAAGAATCAGGATAATCTTAACACTAGTGCGTGTCGCAAAAGGAATGTACACTTTCACTATTTTTTAGATCACTTTGAAAATTTGGATTTTGCTACGGTTGCTCTAAAATTCGGGTTAGACCCATTTTCCACTTAATTTTTCCACCTGAACAAGAATGTGAAGTCGGATTTCAAAAATAACGCATGGATTTTGAGATATATGGAAATTACAATTTCGGGCACTTTCGAGGCACATTTTCGGACATTTTTTAGGGCCGTTTCACACAACATGCTGACATTAAAACATCCATGCATAGAAGTAGTTGATATTTAATTGCAAACCAAACCTAACTAGAAGATGTCCAAACATAAACAATAACATCACAAAATAGACATAGAAATAGTGGTCTTAATACATGCCAATAGAGATAGAAATAGAAGCATTAAGAACAAAACCATGCACTTAGACTTAGTTCTATCCTCAGTGCTACCATACAAAACCTATGAGGCGAGAACTTCGATGTTAACTCATCATCGGGCCTTGGCAAAATGGGCTCACCCCCCATGTAGACTAGTGGCTCATCGGCTACCTCCTCATCCTCTGGCTCGTCATCATCATCATCATGCACCTCCCCCGGGTAAGTGGGTATATCATCATCCACAGGCTCGATAAAACATGGTCCAATGTGCAGGATGGCTTTCGCATAGACGTTCCGTGGATATTGGACCTCAACCTCCTACAGGTCTTTTCTCATGGGGCGAATGCCAGTCCGGCGTCGAAGCATCTCGAGCCCGTACATATGCCCCATGATCAGCTCATCGCGGTAGGCTCTCTCCGCATTAGTTAGCACTGGCCCCAAAGACACATCTGACCTCTTAATATTGGTGGCAACATAAGGGGGACTTGGATGATAGGGGAATAATCGGCCTCCTCCTCGGGTACACCTGTCATGCGTCACAAAGCAGTTATATGGCCCCCAAATACGTACCTGTGAACCTTATGGGTCTTGGCCTTACTTATCGCGAGCCTGAAGATGCCACCATAGTTCAATGGCATTTCCATCATGAGTGCGTAGGTGAGGGACACTCGATCCCTCATTACATTTGTGAAGTGCTGGCTCGGGAAGACCAAGTGTGTATCCAACTTTACCTAAATTTGAGCCTCCTTGGACATGTGAGAAAACGGGAATGACAGGTGATAACCCTTGTCCTCGCGTTGAACTCATTTGGTTGTTGAGGTTGGCCCCGAGAGAGTGTGCCAGATTTCTCGGTATGAAGGTGAAGGCATAACTCAGTAAAATCACCCGCGGAGACCTCCTCGGGGGTCCCGAGGACCCTGTTAATAGGAAGGGGTGAGAAGTTCACCTCCATTCCTAGAACCATAACAGATTGGGTCCGCGACTCCGTGCTCATATTAGCGTAGAACTCCCGCACCAAAATCAGACTGTAGGGCATGGGTTATTGGAACAAGAAACCCAACCGCAACTCATTACACCAGTTGAGAATCTGGGGGTACTCATCCCTTAGGGAATCCACGTCAATTGGAACATCTAGGTAGTATTTCGTCTCGTCATGAGACTGATACCACCTTTTGCCTTCCCTGTTCACTGCCTTGGCCCCATATCGGGTCTGCTGGCCCCTCCTAGTACCCCGAGTCACTTGTGGGACATCTCCGAGATACTTCCTAGTGTTGGAAGCCCCGGCTCTACTTGACTAACCACCTCGGCATACACGTGAAGACATGGTACCTGCAAAACAAAAGGGAACAATCAATACATAGGCAACCATTCTCACGACCCCATACCACAATTCAAGCCCATATGACGAGGGCACTCAGACTTCCCCAAGTAATACGGGCTAAATAACTTCACAATTCTACGCGAACTCATACTTCCTGAGCAATACCATCCACCTCTACATCATAATCTAACAATTTTATCAAGTACGAGAGCACATCGCAATCAACCCCACACTTAAACTTGGGTACAATGCATATGGTAAACACCACTTATTGCCTCATCACAAAAACAAAATTGCGAGAACCCCCAAGCATCCCCTATTTTTGATAGTTATAAGAACAACCCTAATTTTCACCTGGTTTTAACAGCTCAGTCGACCCCTCAAGGTCTTCAACCCCACAGTGTAACTATGTTAAGTTCAACAAGGAAGCTTCATCACAAACACAATGCACTGTGAAGAACACCGAAACCCCCAATTTTCCTCCCAAAATTTCTTCGCACCACGAGTTAGGGTTTGCACCCATAACAATCAAACTCAATATGCATGTATATGACCAAATTAACCAAAAATAAAAGCACACCCAACAAGTATTGACAACGAATTAGCAGGAAACAAATGAACCCACTTGGAATTTCACCCAAAACATGGAAGAATTCAAACTTTGAAGTCGTGGTATCAAGCCAAATTGAAGTGGAGAAAACGTACCTTCGTGAAGAATGACTGATATGCACTAAAGTTCCTCAAGTGGTGTGCGACGCAAAATTATTTGAAAATTTGGGGAAAGAGGGAAGAAGAAGAAGAGAAAAATAGAGGCAAAGGGTTTGGGTCGGGGGTGTGGGACAAAAATGGGGAAAAAAATAACTGTTTGGGTATTTAAATGGCGATGGGCCACGTCTGCATGCGGAAGAAATAACACGTGTCCTCGTTCCCTCCACGTCGCGCAGAGAGAAGCGGATCTAAACTTATAAAAAATTATTTCCTGCGTGCAGAAACAGTAAGCATCCGCGATAGGTCCGCGTTGCGGTACCATCGCGAAGGCTCACAGTTTTGAGCTCCATTAAAATTTTATTTTTTGCACCGGGCCTCGAAATATTCCCCGAACACCTGAACATGCTTCAAAATAATAAAACTAATGTATTAGACCAAGAAAACATAAAAAATACCCAACAGATCGTCGAAAAATGAGGATGGAAAAATTTGCACAATGTTGCACAGTGTTCGCGATCCGGAGGCATCGCAGACCTGCACTTGTGCAAAATTTTCATATTCTTTTGTGCGGGATCTGATTTTCTGATTTTTTTTACTTTTTTTGAAAGTAAAAGAAAATAACTACTGTTACCTCACCACAGGTTGCCTTCTGTGCAGCGGCTGATTTAACGTCGCAGCACGATACATTATCAGCTCATTCATCACTGGCCAATTCAATGGCCTCCACAACTTGATTTGTGTCCTCACCGTAGTATTGTTTAACACGTTGACCATTCACTAAAAAAGTTTAATTCGTGATCAAATCCTTCAATTCCACTACACCATGGGGTGTAACCATTACCACCATGTATGACCCAATCTATTTGGACCTCAGCTTACCTGGAAACAATTTAAGACAGAGTTGAAGAGCAATACCTGTTGACCCGGGTCAAAGTTTCGCTTGATTATGTATCATTCCTGCCACTTCTTAGTTCGCTCCTTGTAGAGCTTGGCATTTTCATAGGCTTGGAGTCAGAATTCATCCAACTCCTCCAACGGCTCTAGTCTCTTTTGGCCTGCGAGCTCAGGATAAAGATTCAGCTTTTTTATCGCCCAGTACGCCTGATGCTCGAGCTCTACGGGCAGATGACAGGCCTTGCTATGCACCAGCCTGTAAGGAGAGGTTCCAATTGGGGATTTGTACGCAATCCGGTAAGCCCACAAAGTTTCATCAAGCTTTATCGCCCAATCTTTCCTGGTGGCATTGACTATCTTCTGCAATATTTGCTTTACCTCCCAGTTTGATACCTCACCTTCCCGCTGGTTTGCGGATGATATGCTGTGGCCACTTTGTGTCTGATGCCATACTTTTCCAGCAAGTTCTTCACGTTTTGGTTGAGAAAGTAGGTATCGCTATAACTAATAATGGCTCTTGGAGTGCCAAACCGTGTAAATATGTTCTTCTTGAGGAACTTACTCACCACCTTAGCATCATTGGTAGGGAGGGCTGCTGCTTCTACCCATTTGGAGACATAATCGATAGCTACAAGGATATTGTGACAGCCAAATGATGGTGGGAATGGCTCCATGATGTCAATGTCCCAAACATCAAAGATCTCTACTTCTAGAATATTATTTAGGGGCATCTCATGCCTCCGAGATATGGCACAAGTCTTCTAGCAATCATCACAGGCCCTAGAGAACTGAATAGCATCTTTAAACAAAGTAGGCCAGAAGAAACCTGATTGTAATACCTTGTGTGCTGTCTTGTCACTACGATGATGACCCCCATATGGAGAGGCATGACATCTCTGAAGAATTTGCTTCATCTCTGCCTCTGGAATATATCTCCTTACGATGCGGTCAGCTCCTTATTTGAAAAGGTAGGGTTTATCCCAAATATATGCCTTCGTATCATGAGCAAACCTCTTCTTCTGTTGGTATGTTGCATCACAAGGGAACACATCGCTTACCAAGTAGTTTACAATATCAACATACCATGGTAATTGTTCCACCTCGATTGCAAGCAGTTGCTCATCAGGAAACTCTTCTTTGATCTGCAATTGCTCGCCTATGTGAGCATCAATTTCCAGAAGATATAGGTGATCAACAACCTGGTTCTCGCTTCCCTTTCGATCCTTGATCTCATTATTGAACTCTTGGAGCAATAAGATCTATTTGATTAGGCGCGACTTTGCATCCTTTTTATTGAACAAGTATTTCACAGCCGCGTGGTCTGTGAACACCACCACTTGGGTCCCCACCAAATAAGCCCTGAATATATCAAATGCATATACTAATGCCAGTATTTTCTTTTCAGTGACTGTATAATTGCTTTGTGTTGCATCAAAGGTCTTGCTAGCATAGTATATATAGTGGGAAACTCTGTCTCTGTGTTTCCCCTGTCCGCAACCACTACTATATAACTCGCATTACACATTAGCTCAAACAGGAGACCCCAATCAGGTGTTACCAGGATAGGAGCTTCCACCAACTTTTGTTTTCTGTAGTTCAAACGCCTGCAAACAAGATTCATCAGAGTGAAATGGTACCTCTTTCTCCAACAAGGCACACAATGACTTTGTAATCTTTGAGAAGTCTTTAATGAATCTGCAGTAGAAACCCGCATGTCCCAGAACACTCCGGACTCCTTTGACTGAAACCGATGGTGGCAGCTTGTCGATCACCTCGATTTGACTCTGTCTGCCTCCAACCCCTTCTTGGACACTTTGTGACCTAAAACTATCCCCTCCTTAACTAGGAACTGACATTTCTCCCAGTTAAAAACGAGGTTAGTCTCCTCGCACCATACTAATACCCTGTCCAGATTCTGCAGGCAGCTCTCAAAAAATTCACTAAAGCCCGAGAAGTCATCCATGAACAGCTCCATGAATTCCTCTACCATGTCATGAAAGAAAGCCATCATACACCTTTGGAAAGTGGTTGGTGCATTGCATAACCCAAAGGGCATGCATTTTAAGGCATATGTCCCATATGGACATCTGAAGGTTGTCTTTTCTTGGTTATCGAGTGCAATGGTTATCTGATTGTATCTCGAGTACCCATCAATGAAGTAATAATACTCTTGCTCTGCGAGTTTGTCCAGTATCTGATCAATGAAAGACACGGGGTAATGGTTTTTCATGGTGGCATCGTTTAATTTTCTGTAATCAATGCAAATTCGCCACCCCGTCACTGTTCTAGTTGGAATCAGCTCATTCTTTTCATAGGTGACAACTGTCATTCGGCCTTTCTTGGGGACACATTGTACAGGGCTTACCCATTTGCCGTTTGAAATTGGGAAGATGATCCCTGCATCCAACCACTTGATGATCACTTTCTTTACTACCTCTTTCATGATTGGATTCAACCTTCTCTGTGGTTGAGCCACTAGCTTGTGACCCTCTACCATGAAAATTTTGTGCATGCATAGGGCTGAGTTGATGCTATGGATGTCAGACATCTGCCACCTCATTGCTCTCTTCCTTTTCTTTAGCACTAGAACAACAGCTTCTACCTAAGCTGCAGTCAATGGAGCAAATAAGATTACAGACAATGTATTATTTTCCCCAAGAAATTCATACCTGAGATGTGATGGTAGATGTTTCAGCCCCAACTGAGGGGCCTCTTCATCTGAGGGTTTGGGTGGTGGTCCCAACATCCTGTTTAACGACTCATTCATCTTTTTCAGCATACTCACATTGTAAGCATTTAACACACTCTCAATTTCGCGGGCCTAAGCATCATCGCTAGCCCTTGATTTAGCAACACCCTGGCTAGTGGATCTTCAATCTCAACCTGGCTCACAGCGACTGCAGTATTTATCACTGTGATGGCTGCTAGATCTTCATAAGCAACTGGTAGCTTCATAGCCTGGTACACCTCGAACACTTCCACCTTATCATGGGCTATCATGGTGAGCCTCCCTGCTGCAACATCAATTAATGCCCCTCTTGTAGCTAGGAATGGGTGCTCAAGTATGAATGGGACCTCAAGGTCCAGCTCAAAATCTAGAATAACGAAGTCCACGGGAAAAATGAGAGATCCCTCTTGGACTAAGATATCCTCAATAACTCCATCAGGCCTAGCCACTAACCTATCTACCAGTTGTAACATAATGGTGGTTGGCTTCGGCCTTCCAAGCCCCAACTTTAGGAACAAGAAAGTAGGCATGAGGTTTATGCTCGCTCCCAGATCATACAAGCCCCTACCATTCAGAAGACTCTTGATAGTTACATGGACAGTAAAGCTCCCCAGATATTTTAACTTCGCTGGTAAGTGTGATATATTAAGAATTTTGGAGCTGCAAGCCTCTGTCAGTGCCACAGTCTCATACTCAGCCCAGTTTGTTTTGTTAGTAACAATGTCCTTGACATATTTGCGTATTTCAGGATCCCCCACAAAACATCAATCAATGGTAAGTTTATGTACCTGTTTTAGCAGCCCGATGAACTTCTGAAAGCAATCATCCTCCTTCTTCTTGAGCTTCTATGGAAATGGAGGAGGAAGGTTTGGCAATGGAGTTGCCTCCTTAGTGCTTGGTCTGGGATTACCAGCCACAACATTCTGTGTAGCATCCTGATCATCCTCTTTTTTCTTCTTGGTGACTAATTTAGTTAAGGGCCTTCCACTCCTTGTGCTGACCGCATTGACCTGCTTTGGTTGGGATTAGTGTTGCTAGGGAAGCCTCCTTGAGGTCTAGAATTTATTGAGCTGGCCAACTATCCCAACTACTTTTCTAAGTTCAGCAGATCCTGCTTGTGTCTTCGAATCTCCTCTTCTTGCCTATTTTGGTTTGCCAAGATCTGCCTCAACACCTCACTATCCATCGTGGTGTTTGGGTTTTTCTTTCTTGCAGGCTGCTGGACCGGCTGATTTTGATATGGATTTCCACCTTGTGGTCTTTGCTGAGGTGGCCCATGATTCTGCTGATTGCCACCCCATGAGAAGTTTGGATGCTTCCTCCAATTTGGGTTATATTTGTTCCCGAATCCCTGATAGCCCCCTCTGTTGGCATTCTTCACAAAGTTAACTACCTCTGGATTAGCTCAACATGATTTAACCGTGTGGTCTCCTCCTCCACAAACATCACACTAACCTGGTTGTTGCTGCTGTACTATATTGACGGGGGCTCGTTGGTGGCCTACTGCTAATGGTGCTTGCTGTTGCAGACCTAAAGCCAAGTTGTTAAAGTTTGTGGTCATCATATTCTGCATTGCCGCCATTTCAGCCTGCAGGCTAGTTATTGCATTAATTTCTAATACCCGGGCCTGCTTCTGCACTGTTGGCCGGCTGGATCCTCTATTCCATTCAGGGTTTCCTTGAGCAATTCTGTTGAGAAGAGCATACAATTCATCGTACGTCTTCTCCAGTGCTTGACCCTCTGCAGCTGAATCAAGAAGAATCTTGGAATTGGGTTCCAACCCTTCAATGAAGGTATGGACCAGTACCTCGTTAGCCTGACAATGGTGTGGGCAATTGATCAATAGAGTTTTGAACCTATCCCACGCTTGATATAAATTCTCCCTGGACCTTAGCTTGAAACTCAGGATCTCACTTCTAAGTTTGGTTGTCTTGCCAGATGAGAATAATCGAGTGAGAAACTTACGAGCCAGATCATCCCATGATCCTATGGAGTCTGGAGGCTCGATTTGCAACCACCTCCAAGCTTCCCCCAACAGTGAAAAGGGGAACAAAGTCATCTTCACATAGTCAAGATTCACCCCCGTAGGAATGAAAGTATCAACAATCTTCAGAAAATTCTGAAGATGGACTTGTGGGTCTTCATGAGGAAGCCCTGTGAACTATCCAGTAGAGTGTAACAGCTGGATCATATTCTGTTTGAGCTCCCACTAGCCACCAGGCTCAGGCTTGACAAAACAGCTAGTAATATTGGTGGTTCTCGGGATTGCTACATCCTTCACTGGCCTCGGTGCTGGTGGTGCATCAGCAGTAGGTGCTAGTGGTACAGGTGGGTTGTTGTTTGCCATGTTCTCCCCAACAGGATCAACCTTCACCATGTTATCCTCTTACTCTACGAGTTCAAATGGTGGTGTTTCGAACAAAACCCCTACTCTCCTCTTGGATTGACGAAAACATGAGTCCTGACCGTCCAACTTATTAATCAATCACCTGTACAAAAACACTGCTAAGATCAAATGTAGCGAACACCACAAAACAAGACAACTTTGATAATCAATCAATTCATTACAAATCCCCGGCAACGGCGCCAAAACCTTGTTGCTCCCCAGCACACGCAAGTGCACGTGTCTCACAAGTAGTATAGTGACCCTAATTAAAGAGCCAAGTTGTCGAACCCGAAGGATTTGAATTAAATCGGTCACCAATATCAGTTATCACGTTTATGGTGCTTGGGTAAAACGAGATTTGTGTAAATAAGTAAAATGACTGTGAAGAATAAATTTATACTAAATTAACCTGAATTTTACTACAAGATATCAATTGATGAGTAATTCCAGGGTTGTAACCTTTATGGCTTAGTTAGCCTTAACAATATCTATCTATGTCTAGTTTCCTGATTATTGATTCACGGGGTTTAATTTACCTGAATAGGGTTGTATGCCTCTGTCAGCCTACCATTATTGACTGCCTAACTACATCGTTGAGTGGGGATGACAGACCAATAAAAATACATTAAAGCTATTTTCCCGTATTATGAACCAAACGGAGTGTAAGGGTAGTTATCACTAGTCTCCCTTACACGAATCAACCTAGTTTCCTACTGTTGAACAAGCTCCCTATACTACTGCGCTCTATCCGCTCCAACATCTCTCGACTCTAGAGTGAATAAAGAATTTACCCCTAGTTGATTAGGCCAAGAAGTATAGATAAAAATAGCATAGGAATGACGGAAAGAAACCATTCATAGATATTCAAAGTTAAGAACTACACATTGTCTGTGGCTACAACCCCAGAATATGGAGACTTAGCCACTCATAAACGTGAAATACATCATGAATGAATTGAAAAACATCAAAAAGCAAAGGCTAAAGATTAAACTAGCCAAAATACTGTTGAAAAGAGTTCTCTGTCGTCCCTACTACAGTTCTTGCGTAAAAACAGAATGTAAACCTAAAGTTTATCATAGAATAAGAATAAAAATCCCGTAATTTGACTTTTCCGCAGCGGGTCCTCAAGTCCGCGACACGAACCCTTTGTATTTCTGTCATTTCGCTTAATTTGCTGACTGGGCAGTTTTACACAACTTTTGCATAGGTCCGCAACGCGGACTTTGCACACTTTTCACTTTCGCGCCTTTTTCTGCATTTTTCAGCTTTCATAACCTTGATCCAAGTCTGCCACATGGACTTTTGGTCTTTTGGTTGCTTCTAGTAACTTTTATCCTCCGAATTCCACGTTGTGTTCTTCCTTCAACTTCGGATTTAACTCCAGACTTTCCCAATTAAAACACAATCCTGAAAAAACACAATCAACCGGCGCACTCGGCCCTGTGTTAGCAAAATAAGAGAGAAATACACTAAAACACGTAGACTCTATGAATTTACCCTCTGACTTGTCTCTATTTATGGTCATTAATGGCTAATTAGGTGTATAAATATGCCTAAGATCGGTGGGCGAATTTTAACGATAAAAACACGAAGAACTTACCTAAATCACTTAGGGAAATTGTGAGAGCATTTTCTTCAGTAGTTTAATTATTTTGGGATGAAAATGACACAATTTTAGCATTAAAAATTCAAAATAGCTGACATAAAGTTGGGCTTGACCCGACCCAGCTCATGACCTCATTTCCTGCTCGGGAAGTCAGGGTAAAATGGTCATAACTTTTTATTCTGAAGTTGGGTTGGTATGCGGTTTGGTGCGTTGCAAATTAGACTCGTAGATCTTCGATTTGATAGGTCATGGACCTTCTAAATCCTTATAGTTTTAGATATATGACCTGATAAATTTGACCCAAATTTAAGAAGGATATCTTAAAGAAACTTACGGTAACTTTGGCCAACCTTTATCTTGCAACTTTCTTGATTCCAAAACTTAATATATAACCTTTGTGCTTTTACAATAACCTTTAAAAATTCAATATTAGCAAATTATACATTCTTAGTCCCATCCGACAAGAGAAGCTTAATTTAAACCTTCCGAAAAGCACAAGGTGCCACTCAGGCCATTTCTTTAATCCCGAATGCATATTTAGGGGGGATTCCATTGTCTAAAACTTTAAGTCCTTGATATTACCACCTATCAGAAGCCTTATTATCATTAAGTCCTAACCAAAATCATATATATCTTATATAACATGCCACCCTATACTATTATGGAAAACGAGAAACATGGGGTCTCATACATAAAATTAAAAAAAATAAGAAAATAACTTTATGTGTAATAAATTCAAAATTTGTTGATGATTGATAAAATTTATGCATTTTTTTTGTTTAACTATACAACTTTTCAGTTTTTTCAATTTTCATCTACCTTAATTTTTTTTTCAAATTATGAAAATAAAAGACACATTTAAATAAGAATTGATTAATCATCAAAAATATTATGTCACACCCCGGGAGGGGACCCAAGACGTGGCCGGAACCCAGATTCTATTACTAATCCCCAAGCGAACCACTTGGCCTCATCACATCCATTTATTCATACATTCTACTAATCAACGGAATACATAAGAAAATAAATGGGCACATCTCATCATCTAGTTTCAAATAATAATATAATGAAAGGCAAGTAGAAAGAAACTAGCTCACAAGTTTCAATCATCAACATCCGACTCTAGTCTATAAAGCCTTTATCACTATTAGGTGGTGCTAATGATAGAACCATGAATACCTCAATAAAAAATAAAAGTTAAGTGATTCTAATTCTAAAGCATGATGAAAATAGGTAATGAATCCTCCGAAGTAGGGGAGGCTCACCAATCTGTTGAACGTCTAAAGATCCTCAACGATGCGTCTACTGATGAACTCTATCCTGTGTATGTACATCATAAAACAATGCCAGTCCAAAAAGGGTAAGTCAGTACTTGAAATGTACTAGTATGTAAAATAGCTGAGTGAAACCGAAACAAGTAGACCAATATAGAAATAAAAATCAACTCAATATAAAAACCAATCAATATGTTAAATGTCTATCTAAAGCAAGAATAAAGAGTAGACATATGACCCATCAACCAATCAACTCATCAATCAAATCAGACTTGTCTCAGAATGACTCATCTCAACTCATCTCATCTCATCTTGACTCAGAGTACTCAAGGTGGGAACTTTCTGAGAGTTTCTCTTACCCGACGATAATCACTTATGAGCCAGTGATTATACAACAATACTCGGATGTTGCCCCAGTCGTTTTGTACTTGCCAGGTAGCGAACGAATCAAAATCATAAGGACAAGTCCAAATGGAGACAACAGATCTATAAGTCCTCTATTGATTTTAGGGACTTCAAAACAGAGGGGACCTCAACACAATATGATGTAGCGGTCCTAATTCTCACCTAGGCTCTGCTACGTAGTTTGAAGAGTGTGAGTTAGTTTAACTTTTACTCTTTTGGTACTCGATATTCCTCTAGTGACTCAATGCACATAAAATAATCAATCCAATCTAACCAATCAAACTATCTCAATCGTCTCATGTCAACTCAGCCTCGTAGAGGCTCTCATCATTCAATCAGTCTCATAGAGACACCAATCATACTATCAATTCAACTCTCTATCATTAGCTCAAGGCTTAGAACAATCATTAGGGAACAATGGAATAGACAATTCATTAAAGTTCATTTATGGAGACTCATGGATCATCAAGTACAATCAGCCTATTATCATTCTCGTGTTTACAATCACAATCCCTATTAACATTCTCAATCAAGGTTCTAGACTCAATCTCTATCTTCATTCATGCATGCTTTCAAAATTATCATGTAGGGTTATGCAATATCTCAT
>JAPFFP010098342.1:0-20000 GCA_026153255.1 Solanum medicagineum | reverse complement strand
GAAACAAGACTTGTATTGCATAGAGAATGCTTTATAGTTTTTGGATTTCAGGATTGATCTCTTACAAATGAATGGCCCTACTATTCATCAACTTCTTAGGGGCCAAACTGTAAAGTAATTACATAGAAGTCCCTCACTATTTTACACTCAAGTCCTTATTATAGAATTCTCTACACATCTATAATTCTTTAAGAATTTCTATGTCTTGACGACATGGCTCTAGATTTTTCTAAGTGTCTACATTATTTTACTGTAACATTCTGGAGTCTTCCAAGGAGCTTCAAGTGCTATCCATAATGTTCTAGAGTCCTCCAAAAACCTCTCCAAAATAGTTTCTTCTCCTTGGCTCTAGATTCTTCCTTCTTTTTATGAAAGATTGGTGGGTTGTGACACTCTCCCACACCTGATGTTGCGACGTTCTTAGTGCAATGTTGTAGGAGGAACTCCCGAACTCCCTTCGAACTCCTAGTCTCCACCCCTTGATTGCCATATACCTCTATTCCATGCTTGTGTGGTTTCTGCTGGGGTTTTCCCCTTTCATCACCCGAGGAATACTGATATGGTTGTTTGACCTTGTTCTTACTTCACTTTCTTTGACGGCTTCTCTTTCAATGATTTTTCCTCTTCGTAGGTGTGGAACATGACAATGGATTTTCATCCTGCAACCCCTCCATGAGCCTAAGGCCAATAGTTGAGCTTGTTCCTCTAACTTAGGCCTCTTGAGTAAGGGTACCATGCCGAAACCTCCTTTCTCTATGACCACGAGTTGTTGGAGGTATAGGTCGATCACTCATGGCACGTTTGAAAGATTCCTGCCTAATACTGATGTCAAATAGATCTATCTATGTGATATCAAAGTTGGTCTTACAATGCCACTCACCCAACACTATGTCGACTCCTTGAGTAACTCTGTACACAAGAGTCATTGGCGTGTTGAACGTCATGAGTTGTGCATTGCTTGGGTTATACTTCTGCCCTAACTTCATCGCTGTAAACATAGTCATGATGTTGGCCTCTGCACCTGTGTCAACCATGGCTTGAGCGGGTTGTCCATTAATCATGATATCTACATGTTGTGTGCTATACTTCTTTGACTTTTCTGGTTGCTGCATGACTGCTCCGTAAAGCCCAATCATACCTACTCGACTTGTGCCAAACTCTTCCCCTGATTTGGGTTCCTCTTCCTGTGTCTTCTACTCCTTCCATTCCTATAGTATAGATCCGAGGCTCTTCAATTCGGGGAACTTTTTATAGCTATGCGACCCCCCGAATATATAGCACTTAAGCTCTTTCTCATGCTATGCCTTGTTCTCTCCGCTGCTTTGTCTCCTAGACCTACTTTTATCAGAAATACAAGTGTTATTATGCTTGGGATGTGGCTTCCAACCCTTGCTTTTGCCACCATCTTGCCCACCTTGGTGTTCACTACCTCCTGACTCTTCTTCAGTCTCTATCTCACCTATCATGCCGAGAGTCCATCAATGCCTCTACCAGTGTGATGGCCTCACTGATGGTCCTACCTTGGTGGCATTCTAGCTCCGTCCAGTCTCAATTCTATAAGTCATCCATGAAGGGAAATATCATATACGTAGGTCCTTATGCTACCTGTCTGCTCCAGCTCCCTGGACTTTTGCTTCACCTTATAGATGACATTGTTCAAGAAGAAGGCCTTCTTAAACTCATTCTTAAGTTTTTTGCATATGTTGATGGCTTATAGCCCCTTTCCTTTTCCAATACCTTTCATTTCCACCATAGCATGACCATCTCCCTCAGATACAACATGGTTGTGCTTATCTTAATCTCGTCATTCTTCACCTTGTTACACATGAAGTAATTCTCCAAGTTTCATAAGAACTTCTCTACCTCTTGTGTGTCATGGATGCCTTCGAACACAGATAGTTTAGAAGCCTCAATCCTGGCTTCCCTTTCTCTAGAAATCCCTATGCATCTCCCATCAACCATGCCTTTCTCAAGTGACTTCACTCTAGCACTCATGGCCTCTAGTGCATCCATGAGTCGACTCTCCAAGGAAGTGACTTGGCACTCCTAGGAAGTGATGGTCTCCCTCAGCTCTTACTCTGCCGTCTAACGTGTACTAACTCTTTTCGGATGTTATCATTCACCTCAAGGATGAACTCCTCCAAGGTCGGAAACTTGCCATCGAGCTGATTCAAGTGCTTGCCTAAGAACTCCACTGCTTGTCTAGAAAGAATACTTTTGGAAAAATTAAACAAGATAACATAACTATGAATTATTTTTTTTATATAAATTTAATAAAAATGATGTATTCTTTTACTAGATTTAAACATTGTATCATTACTATCGATTAAGAGTTTACCTTGTATAAACTTTATCATAACCAATTAACAATTCTAGTGATCTTTTGTTCTTTAAATAAAGAGAAGGTTTCTTTAGTCTGCCTTGTGGGATGATTATATCATGGTCATTTACTTCGAAAAAAGAAAGTAAATTCATACTAGAATAAATATATGAGTCATTTTTATACTATGAATTCATAAAAATTCCCACAAGAATTTCTGACCTTGTGATAAAATTAATTTTTCACCTTTGTGCATGGGTCCCAATATTGAATTTTGACTCTGTTCTAATATAGAATTACTTGTACTAATATGGGTGTCGTTAGTCTTGTTTGACTTGTTATTCTCTAATTTTGTAGAGTGTCCATATTTGGAGGCTATTCAGAAGGGTAAAACTTTGGCTTAAAGGTTCGAGTATGTAACAACTTTCATAAGGTCTTTCAATGACCTTATGAAAGATATGTTGCATAACATATCATCTGTATTCTTTTTCACAAATTTATCTACACTCTTAATTAAAAGGAAAAATGGTGTGGAAAAATGGTCTATTTCGATTTTTAGATCAACCGTATCGAAAAATAATTTTTCATAAAATTTCACATTTCCAAAAGGGTCAATGATCCCTCTGCATTGTTGAGAGGGTTCACTTAAATATAAAAGTTACCTGAACTCATTGTAGGGTCAAAACATGGGAAAATTGAATTTCACAATATTGATATATATGAGTCATTTTTATAACAAACTGAAATGACCCTAAAAATGTGCCTCGGAGTGCCCGAAATCGTAATTTTCATATAACTCAAATCCGTTCTTGATATCAATATGACTTCATACTCTTCTTTAGGGAGAAAAATTAAGTGGGCAATGGGTCTAACCCAAATTTTAGAGCAACCCTATCAATATCCAAATTTCCAAAGTTGGCAAAAAACAGTGATGAATCGCGCCTCAGGCCCGCCCATAGTGTATTTTGTGCCCAGTTTATTAGTTCATTCCAAGGCTTTTGGGTAAGTCTTCTCATATGTAAAAATACCTAGACTTAGTCATATTTCACCTTCATAGCATACAAGACATTCCTCAACACTCTCTCAGACCTTTAGATTAATATTTCTCTATAAAAACAAGTGTCCAAATCTCTTCCAGATCTAAAGGATTTCACTCAACCTTCAAGTTTCCATTTCAAATCATCTTCAAGGAATTCTCCAAAGTTAAGGTATGTGGCTTTCATTCATAGGTTCCTTTCACCTATGAAGCCCAAGCTTCCTTTTTACCTAAATTACACGATTTTAAGTTGATTTACTTATGGGTCTTACTTATTATGAATTTGACTATGAATGATATTTAGGTTTTGTAAAGGTGTGGCTATTTTAGCATTTTTTGAGCTATGAATCTTTGATCTATCTTTAGATATGATGAAGGGTTTTGATGTGTATCGTATGATGATATTACCAAGTATTGGTGGGATGATTTACTTCAAGTTTTTTTTTTTTTTGCATGATTTCACTCTTTAATTGCATGATTTTACACTAGCTTTACACACCCACCAAGTGTTTGATAAAATGCAAGGCTTAGAGTTCTTGAGTTATTGATACTCTATTGCATGGCTTATGAGCCAATTGTCTTATGGTGATGAGAGGAATGTATATATATGTGTTTAAATCATGTAAAGCACATATCGCATTGCAAGTGAATTGTTGGGCTCTTATGTTTGTTGTGTTCTTAGGACTTCTTAATGAGTTATTGAGTCCTTATGCTAAGGTTTATGCTCTTGTGAATTGTGAAGCCTATTATAAGGGGTTATGAACTGTGTTATATAACTTACCCACTAGTTCAAGGCCAATTTCTACATGTAGGAGTTATGAACTGTGTCGTATACCTTACCCTCATGTACAAATCAATACTACTTACTTACTCATATCTACATGAAGGGTTTATGAACTATGTCGTACTCCTTACCCTCATGTATGATTTGAGGTAATGTAATTTGCACATACAAAGGGGTTATGAACTATGTGGTACACCTCACCCTCATATGCGATTGAATATTATGTATTATCTTATGCTCACAAGTAGGGGTTATGACCAGTGCTACCTTCTAACCTCTCGTGCTATTCATTATCTCATGCTTACATGTTGGGGTTTATGAACTATGTTATCTCTTTATCCTCATGTACTAATCATTATCTACTAGAAGGTGTTATGACCTATGTTATATCCCTCACCCTCTAGTACAAGGTATTTGGATGATCTAATCATGTCTCCTTATTGTGTTAAACAAGTTATGCAAGTATGATTATTTTCAAGCATGTTTTACTTTAAACATCATGCATGCATGCCATATTGATGTTATACTTATCTTTTGTTTATAATTATGCATTTGGATTATATATCTATCTGTTGTTGCATTGCATCCTACATACTTATTACATTCAAACATACTAATTTGTACTTTATGCCTACATGATATCACCATGTAGGAACTAGGGCTCCTATTGATTCTCCTCCACGTGACTAGACGTATTGTTCAAGTTAGCTTTGGTGAGTTCTCATATCTGGGGACAATATCTGTCTTTTTTCATTCTTATGTTTAGACTAGATCTTGTATATTTGGATAACCTATTGTCATTATTATGATGGTGAGCCTGGAAAGTGTCTTGGTCTCTCGCTCCATTCTAAGTTTAGAGGTATTATTGGAATATCATGATGTATCTATGCTTTAAGGTTGACTCTTTAAATTTTTATGTTAACAAAGAATCCCTTAGTCCCGATATCCCTATTTTACTCTCCTTGTTGTTGTTTAATTGCTTCCGTGACCAAGGATAAGTGTATGATATGCTAAGAGGCTTGTTTGGGGTTCCTTCGGGTTCCCCATTCGTCGTGTCACATCTAGGCCCTGGTTTGGGTCATGACAAACATGTTATCAGACCACTAGGTTATTAATGGTCCTCGGTATCCACCACATCACGTCGACTAGAGTCTTGTTCATGGTTGTGTTGTGCACCACAACTATAAGTAAGAGGCTATGGGACGTTTTAGGAAATGTTTCTATTCTTCATGATCTATGTCATGCGATAGATTTAAGTCCTCTAAGGCTTATTCCTAATTATTTACCATTACATTTCAGAAAATGTCGTAAGCTATTAAAGATGGTGTACAAGATAATTATCCATCAAATGTGGTGGTCCGCGAATCTCTATGGATTTGGGCCAAAGCCGTAACCACTGAACTCAACCAACAAGTGGGTGCCTCTGAGATTTCAAATGATGAGAAGGGGGAGAGAAAGATTATGAGGGATCGAGTTGAAGGTGCTTGATCTTCTTCTAGACTCTCGGTGCCCAAGTTTAAGAAGAGAAAGAGTAAGGAGGCCAAGAGGGACCATTTTGAAGGAAAGTTCCAAAGTCCTAAATATAGAGGTGATGCTATGTGTCCAATATGTGGCAAGGTTCCGCAGAGGCCCATGTTTGAAGGGCACCAATGCATGTTTCGATTGTGGTGAAGTGGGACATAAGAGGGTCGATTATATCCGTAAGAAAAACAAGGGTGGAGATGTTTGTCCTTAAGGTGATTCCCCAAGGTACAATCGGTTCGATGCTCTACAAGGACGGCAAGTGGTTGATGAAAAGCCCAATGTTGCAACCGGTATCTTGAAGTTTTCTTTGACTTTGATGTGTATCATGAATGGGTCTGGGTGCCACAATCTCTTTTTTTGTTCCTTTTGGTTGCTAGTGGTCTTCTTGTGTGTCCCGAGTAGTTTTGTGAACCTATAGTGCCTACCCCTCTCCCCCTTTTTGATGAGTATATTGTTGCTAAAAAGTTCATAGGTGTTGTCCCATGTTCATATTGCATTAGGACTTTCGTTGTGACTTGTGGGAGTTTGTATGGTGGATTTTGATTCATGTGTGGGATGGAATAAGTGAATGCATATTACGTCTTCTTTGCTTTTAGGGCCTGTGGAGTTAGATTCCAACTCTATAATGAACCCGTCCTTGAGTAGGGGCCTTTAAGATAGTCGTGAAGGGGTAAGTCCCTTTCCTGTCTTGAGGTGCAACTGATCTCTAAGGGTTTGCATTCATCATCTTGTAAGAGTTAGGGGTGTTGAACCTAAGTCATTTCTATTGAGTTGTTCCGGTGATAGATGGGTTCTTGATGTTCTTTCCGAGATTGTGAATTTGGGAGTAGTGTCTTTGGATTTGGCTAATGCACAGGCTATGACTATAAGTCTCATGAATAGGGTCTTTAATTCCTGCCTTATTATGTTTATGGTGGGCCTTGGTGATGGTATGTTGGTTTATTCCCAAAGGTGAGGGAGAGCTTGGGGATCATTTGAGGGTGATGTTGTGAATGTTGATGCATATGGGGTTGCTTGTTAGTTATGGGAAGTGGGAATCTTTAGGAGTAGTGTTGCAAATCATGGGGGATGAGAGGTTGTGTTCTAAATATGGTAAGTGTGAATTGTGGGTAACAAGAAGGTGGTTAGAACACCTTTAAGGGTTATGATATGAGTGCGCATTATCACCCCGGTAAGGCTAATGTTGTGGTTGATGCTCTAAGTAGGGTGTCTAGGGGTTGCCTAGAATATATGGATGATGGTGGCAAAGAGATGACTAGAGAGGTCCATCCATTGGCTAGATTGGGAGTTATGTTGGAGGAAGTTGAAATGACAGTGTAGTGTTCTTAATGGTTCCAAATCTTCTTTGGTTGAAAAGGTCTAGTTTTAGCAAGGCCTTAATTCCGCCTTGTTAGAGTTGGAAGTTTTGAGTGAAACGATGGTAGGATAGAGAATGTCTCCCGGGGGGAGGGGTGATGGTGGTTTATGGTATCAAGTGGACTATGTGTGAATAAGGTTGGCAATCGATTTTTCGGGTTATGAGGCCTTATAGAGTGTAGAGGAGATTGGTAAGGTTGCATATGAATAGGAATTTTCATTTGGATATGGATATGGTTTGTCCAATTCTTCTTACTCCTAGATTGAGGGGATGTGTTGGTAGCTCTAGTGCTATAGGATTCTTTGAGGTTATGGGTGTTATGGAGGATAAGTTGGCTTAGGAGAAGATCCCGGTGGAGATATTGGATGGATGGATGGAAAAAGTTGATTAATAAGGATGAAGTGTTCGTCAAGGCCCTTTGGAAGAATCGTCAAGTCGATGGTCTCTCGGGGAGCCGGAGCGAGCATATAGAAGAAATATTTGTACCTCATTCATTCTATTCAAGCTTGTGCTAACACGGCAAGTCCTTTTCTTTTGTGATTCCAATCTTATGTTTCAGCCCTATGTCATTTGCATACATTCATGTTTATGTTGACAAGTTCATGATGATTTTGACACTTATGTCAAGGTTTTGAAAATGGTATTTCAAATATGTTTTCGCATTCTTGTTGGGACTGATTTTTCAAGATTATGCTTCTTATGTACGCTTCTTCGAGGACAAATGTTCCCATGGGGGAGATATTGAAACGACCCCAAAAATGTGCGTCGGAGTGTCCGGAATCATAATTTTCATATATCACAAAATCCATGCATGACATCGAAAATCCGACTTCATATTCTTGTTCAAGGGGCAAAATTTAGTGGGAAATGCGTCCAACCCAAATTTTAGAGCAACCGTATCAAAATCCGAAATTGCAAAGTTGGCGAAAAATAGTGAAGAATCGCAGCCCAGGCGTGACGCGCCATATTGTATTTTGTTCCCAGTTTTATTAGTTCGGTCTAAGGCTTTTGAGTCTTGGGCCTAGGTCTTCCCATACATGAAAATACCTATACTTAGCCATATTTCACCTTCATATCATTCAAGATATTCCCCACTACTCTCTTAAACCCCTAGACTTATATTTCTCTCAAAATTCAAGTGTCCAAATCTCTTCCAGATCTAAAGCATTTCACTCAAGCTTCAAGTCTCCATTTCAAATATTCTTCAAGGAATTCTCCAAAGTCATGGTATGTGGGTTTCATTCATGGGTTCCTTTCACCCATGAAGCCCATGCTTCCTTTTTACCCAAATTGCATGATTTCAAGTTGATTTACTTATGGGTCTTACTTCTTATGAATTTGACTATGAACTATGTTGGGGTTTTGTAAAAGTGTGACTATTTTAGCATGTTTTGAACTATGAAACTTTGATCTATCTGGAGATTTGATGAAGGGTTTTGATGAATATTGTGTGATAGTATTACCAAGTATTGCTGGGATGATTTATTTCAAGATTTCTTGCATGATTTCACTCTTTGATTGCATGATTTTACACTAGGTTTACACACCCACCAAGTGTTTTATAAAATATATGATTTAGGGTTCTTGAGTTATTGATGGTCTATTGCATGGCTTATTAGTCAAATGGCTTATGGTGATGAAAGGAATGTATATATGTGTGTCTAAATCATGTAAAGCACATATGACATTGCAAGTGAATTGTTGGGCTCTTATGTTTGTTCTGCTCTTGGGAATTTTTTATGAGTTATTGAGTCCTTATGCTATGGTTTATTCTCTTGTGAAATGCGAAGCCTACTAGAAGTGGTTATGAACAATGTTATATGTCTTACCCTCTAGCACAAGGACAACTACTACATGTAGGGGTTATGACTTAGGTTGTACACCTAATCCTCATGTATGAATCAATACTACTTACTTATATCTACATGAAGGCGTTATGAACTTGTTGTACTCCTTACCCTCATGTATGATTTGAGGTTATGCAATGTAATCATATGAAGGGGTTATGAACTATGTGGTACACCTTACCTCATATGTGATTCAATATTATGTATTATCTCATGCTCACATGTAGGAGTTATGACCTGTGCTACCTTCTACCCTCATGTGTTGTTCATTATCTCATGTTTGCATGTTGGGGTTATGAACTATGCTATCTCTTTACCCTCATGTACTACCCATTACCTACTAAAAGGGGTTATGACCTATATGTTATATCCCTCACCCTCTAGTATAAGGTATTTGGATGATCTAATCATGTCACCTTATTGTGTTAAACAAGTATTTCAAGTACGATTATTTTCAAGCATGTTTTACTTCAAACATCATGCATGTATGCCATATTGATGTTATACTTATTCTTTGTTTATAATTATGCATTTCTACTATTTGTCTATCGCTTGTTGCATTGCATCCTACATTCTTAGTACATTCAAACGTACTAAGACATACTCTATTTGATTCTCCTCCACGCAGCTAGATAGATTGTTCAAGTTAGCTTTTGGTGAGTCCTTATATCCGGGACAATATCTATCTTCTTTCATACTTATGTTTAGACTACATCTTGTATATTTGGATTGCCTATTTTAATTATTATGAGGGTGAGCCTGGAAAGTGTCTTGGCCCACACTCCATTCTAAGTTTAGAGGTGTTTTTGTAATATTATGATGTATATATGATTTAAGCTTGACTCTCTATAATTTTATGTTAACAAAGAATTCCCTTAGTCCCGTTATCACTATTTTACTCTCTTGTTGTTGTTTCATTGCTTTTGCGATCAAGGATGTGTGTATGATATGTTAAGAGGCTAGTTTGAGGTTCCTTCGGGTTCTCAATTCGCCGTGTCATATCTTGGCCATGGTTTGGGTCGTGAGACGAATGGTATATCAACTCTAAATGACAAAGTTGAGAAATTAAAACTAGCCCCATATAAGTAATTTTCATTGATATTATGGTAAATTATTTAATTAAAAAAATTTATTTCTCCATTGTGAGATTTTTATTTGAATGTCACAACTCTTAAAAGTTAAGATTCCTCTCAATTTCAAATATGAAATGATTCATGCAAATTCTAATTGTTCTTAAACAATAATAAGTTACCTTTAATAAAAATGATCTTGATATGTAGTAATCAACACTAGAATCAGTAAATACCACACAACAGATATTTTTTTCTTATAATGATGATTTCAATATATAAAAAATTAATCTGGAATATATTTTAATTGTATTACACAGTTTAAATAAATAAAAAATTTATGTACGATAAAGATTTAATAACTTTATGTTCTATTAATTTTGAAATCCTACTTTGTTGGATAATAATTAAATTAAATTTTTTTAAAAAAAAAAATACTAAATAACAATTTGGTTTATTATAGAATATTTTTTATAAAGGGCAAAAATTTTAATCAATATTATTTGTAAAAATCTTCATGTTCAAATTGTAATATAGATATATATAAATAAAGTCTACCAAAATATAATGTGGATGTATATCAACTTGTAATGGGGCTTGATACATTGAGTCGTGGTAATAAATAACATATCATATTTGAAAGTTTAGTATTTTGGTAATAAGAACCCCTAAACGAAAAGGATAAAATTAGCTACTCCAATCCTAAACCTACATACACATAACTTAATGTTCATATTTGGATCATTTAACCTTTGAATAGTTTCATCAAATGGATTCATCCACTGGCAGTGAAAGTTGTATGTATTCTCAATTTTATAATACTATAAGAAGCCCTTCTGGTCCTACCATTTCTACAGGTAACAATTTTAACTTCAAGGTTAATATACGTGCTAAGCATTCTTACACTTGTGACTGCGACATTGTTGAAGTGTACCAGTTAGGCAAGACGTGCATTTTTAGGTACAAATCATTATCATTGAATATTGTTAACGGAGAGCTTTAGTCATCTAAATTTTCCTTTTCCATTGGAAAGTGTTAAGTGGGATGGTATAGACAAAGTTTTGAAGGGCAAAGACGATTTGATCCAAAAAATACCGGAGTTTGCTATACAATGGAGAACATTATGCCTCCTCATCAAGATGATGATACAGTTTGTGTGAGTCTAATATTTTTCAAGTATGTTGCTGTATCTAGCCAAGAATTCGTGCTTACCCAAGGGAGAATTTTTACAAAACATTATGAAAGCATTATAAAAATTCTTTGGGTAAAAGATCGTGAAGAAATCAACAAATTGAGACATGGATCATCTTTATATGAAGAATTTCACTTCCTAGAGGTTTGCATAGCAAATAATTGTGAGAGAGACGGCTAATTAGAGAAGTATATGTATCTATGAGAATTGCGAAATGGTACTAATAGAGTCTTTAATTGAGCAAGTTAGGTGGGAATTCAAGTTATTACCTGCAATAAGATCAAGAAGGTAGTTCTTACAGGTAGTACATATTCTAGAAAATTAATTGATAGGCACTTGTACGATATGCATGAGCAGGTACTTACCTGGTCCAGAAGCATACAAGTTGTCTTGCAGCCATAGTTTCCATTTTGGATACATTGAGACTTGGCTTCTAAAATAAACAAGTTGTCCTATGTGTCAGCTCAAGTGGCAACCAACTGAGGAAAAGTAGAAGTGTTCATTTCTTTCTGGTTATTTGTAATTTTCAGTGTTGTTTTCAATTACCTTATTATTTTAATTCTCAATTATTTTTTTTTTGTGTGTGTATATATATATATGTAAGTGCTGAAATTGATTTGTTCCAGCACTTGTCAACACTTTCTATTTTCCTATTATAAAAAATTATATTTAGCTCCAATAATATTGAGTTTGTAACTTTGGATGCAAACCTTAAACGATGAAGAATACATCATGTCATGCCATATATATATTTCAACAGGTTGGTGGCAACTTGAACCAAATGAGAAAGTGTTGACAGGTGCTGGAACAAACCAATTTCAATACCTACACTTACATTTGTATATTTATTTATTTATACTAAAATTGACAATTGATATAACAAGGTAATGAAAAACAACAATAAAAAGTACAAATAACTAGAAAGGAATGAGCACTTCTACTTTTCTTCAGTTGCTGGCAACTTGAATTCACACATAAGCCAACTTGGTTCTTTTAGAAGCCACGTCTCACCGCAGCCAAAATGGAAACTATGGCTACAAGGCAACTTGTATGCTTCTAAACTAGGTAAGTACTTGCTCATTCATATCGAACAATCATCTATAAATTCATTTTCTGGAATATGTACTACCTGTAAGAACTGCATTCTTGATCTTACTACGGTCAATAACTTGAATTCTCTCCTAGCTTGCTCAATTAAAGACTCTATTAGTACTATTTTGGAATTCTCATCAAAATATATAGTTCTCTAATTAGTTGTCTCTCTCACAAATTTTTCTATGCAAACCTCTAGAAACTTAAATTCTTCATACGAAGATGGCCCATGTCCCAATTTGTTGATTTCTTCACGAACTTTTACCCAAAGAATATTTGTAATGCTTTCATAATGTTTTGTAAAAATTGTCCCTTAGGTAAGTTCAAATTTTTGACAAGATACATAGGCGTGCTTAACAAATATCACACTCATACAAACTGTATCATCATCTGGATGAGGAGCCATAACGTTCTCTATGTTATGAGCCAACTCGAGGATTTTTCGGATAAGAACATCTTTTCTCTCCAAAATTTTATCCATACCATCGCACTTAGCCTTTTCCAATGGAAAGGAAAATCGAATGACTAAAGCTCTCTATTAATAATATCTCATGATAATGATTTGTACTTAAAAATGCACTTCTTGCCAAAGTGGCACTATTCAATAATGTCATGGCCACAAGTGTATGAATGCTTGGAAAGTATATCAATCTTCAAGTTGAATTTGTTACTTACTGAAATGGCTAGACCAGAAGGGCTTCATATAGCATTACTAAATTGAGTATACACACAAATTTTACTACCAGTAGATAAATCCGTTTGATGAAACTATTCAAAGGTTAAATGATTCAAATATGAAAATTAAGTTCAGTGCATGCAAGATTAGGGAGTGGAGTAACTCCTTTTATCCTTTTCAATTTTGGGTTCTTATTGCCAAAATGCTAAACTTTGAAATATGATATGCTATTTATTACCATGACTCAATATATCAAGTCCCGTTACAAGTTGATATACATCCACATTATAGTTTGGTAGGCTTCATTTATCTATATCTATATTATAGTATTAACTTGAAGATATTTACAAATAATATTGATTAAAATTTTTGTCCTTCATAAAAAATATTCTATACAACAACAACATACCCAGTGGAATCCAACAAATGGGATCTTAGGAGGGTAAAATGTATGCACACCTTACCACTGTCACATAAATATAGAGAGGCTATTTCCAAAAAAACACTCATCTCAAACATCAAGCCGCATAAGTAGAAGATAATAGATATGGAAAAAAGGGAAAGGTAAATAAAAAAAGAAAAATGACTAATAATTAAAAGCAAATGATAGTATGTAAATATGATAACAGTAACAAATATAAGATCGATAATGGAAACATAGGATATAAAGAAAAGACTAACCCTACTATATCACATGACCATACATCAACCTACCCCTACTAACCTATTAGCCTTCTACCCTAATACATGACCTCCACTCCTTTCTATGTAAGGTCATGTCCTTGTTGAGATGAACTTTCATCATATCTTGTCTGTTCACCACCCCCCCTCCCGGAATACTTCTTCGGTGTATTTCTACCCCTCTGTGTACCCCCTAAATCCAACCTATCACACCTCCTAATAGGAACATATTACTCCTTCTCTACACATGTCCAAACCATCACCGTCTTGTTTCTCTTATCTTTTCAGCTATAGGGCCACCTCTAACTTCTCCCGGATGATCTCATTCCTAATCTCATCACTCCTAGTATGTCTTCACATCCATCTCAACATCCTCATCACTGCAACCTGCATCTTTTGAGCATGTGAGTTTGTGATTGGCTAGCACTCCACCCTATATAGCAAAGATGATTTGACCACCATTCTATAAAACTTACCTTTAAGTTTAGGTGGTATCTTCTTATCACAGAATACTTCAGAGGCGAGCTTTCATTTTTTCCATACTGCCCCAATATGATGTTCGACATCATCATCGATATCGCCACTCTAGATGATAGACCCAAGATATTTAAAGTTTTTTCTCTTGGGAATAGGTTGAGTAGAAAGCCTCACTTTAATGTTTGTTTCATCCCTCACAACACTGAATTTGCACTCCAAGTACTTGATTTTTGTCCTGCTTAGTTTGATCGCTTTGGATTCCAAAGTATTTTTTCAAACGTTCAATCTACCATTAACTTTAGCCTGAGTCTCAACAATTAGTATTATGTCATACGTAAATAGCATGCACCAACCCACCTCCTGAATAGATCATGTCAACTCATCCATTACTAAGGTAAACAGAAAAGGGCTCAACACATATCCTTGATGAAGTCCCATCTCAATAGGAAAATACTCTAAGTGTCCTCCTACTATTTTTACTCGAGTTTTGGCTCCATCATACATGTCCTTCATCGCCCTAATATACATCATTGAAACACCTTTTGCTTCTAAACACCTGATGTGCTATAAAAGTACAACATTTTTTATGCTTAAAAATTAGAATTTGTATCTTCTCAATGCGATGTTGGTAAATTTTCTATCTTTTTGTGTTATATTTGCAGGATTCTAGGGTTGGACTTGATTTTGGGAGGTAAGCAAAAAAGTTATTGATTTTGATGTAGTACGAGACCCTTTACAGGGTGTAGTTCATTCTATGGGTCATGAAATGGATTTCGTGGACAATTCAAGTGAGAGGCTGATTTTCTGAAGTTGATTCTACGAACATACAGATGGGTCATGGATTGATTTATGAGTCATAGACCGTGGCTTGTACACTGAGGATCAGAGATTAGGGACTTTATGAACCCCCCTTACAGGTCATAAAACACTTTACGGGTCGTAGAGAGGTGTCGTAGACTTGAAGCCTAATTTCCAGCAGTACTATATGAGACCCTGATTATGGGCCGTGGAATACAATACGGCCCGTGAACCTGTTCATGAGGCATGCCAACGCAACTATCTTATTATATTTGGGACTTGTATTTTAAATATTATAAATAGGTTTTTAGGTTATTCTAAATAAAGTGAATGCATAGTACACATATAACTCAACAATTAAAGAGGAAAAATAGTGAGATAACATTGGAGAGTTTTGAGAGATACTTGTACTTTGATTTCATGTTTAATCTTGTGATTCTCTTTGAAGTTGGATTTGCTTGTTCTTAATTCAATTGTGTAAGTGCTCTATTGTGCTATTCCAATTCACAAGTCCAGCATCTACACAAATCGTGAGTAGCTAAATTCACAACTAGGGTTATGGAAACTATGAAGAACTAACAAGGTAAAATCAGATAATTCATAATACTTGGGAAGAGTGCATGCATATATTAATTAACTCTATTCATTTTGCATCTTTTCTAGTGGTGGCCAACATTAGAACCCACCTAGTTTTACTAACTAGACCAAGGTAGTAATGAATAGGAAAAGAGATTCATTAACAGGATTTGATTGATGTGTTCTTGTATAATCAACCAAATTGGGCCAAAGGGATGTTGTACTAGAACTAATAGGTAAGGATTAGTAATGAACACTACGAAAATAGGCTAAGTCACGTAGTGAAATTTGCCTCTCGCCTGGACCAAAGGGTTTGGTGAACTTAACTTACCGTCCAACATGCTACGCACTAGAAAAGAATTAGGTTATCTGATGATACTAATTTAGGGAATCATGAGGAACACAATATCCTAGTGTTAGGTTTACTTTTATATTGATTATTGCAAAAACCTCCCCCATTGGGGAAGTAAGTGTTTAATCACTCAAATTACAATAATTGAATTCTCTCAAGTCTACGTTTTCCCTATGGGTTCGACCCTAACCATGGTTAGGTTCTATTTCTTGACTGCAACAACTTAATCCTCAAAAAGGAGGTGTGACTTGGGCGACATCATCCCCATAGGACATCCATCGGGACTTTGTCATAGGCGTTCTCGAGATCAATAAACATCATATGAAGGTTCTTCTTCCTTTCCTTATATTTATCCACTAATCTCGGAACCTGATGAATTACTTCAGTGGTCAATTGGCCCGGCATGAATCCAAATTAATTATCTGAAATAGACACTTCTTTTGTCACCCTCATCTCCACCACTCTTCCAAACCTTCATAGTGTGGCTCAATAACTTGATACCCCTATAATTTTTACAATTTTTAATATCACCCTTGATCTTGTACGATGGGACCATTGTACTCCTCTTCCATTCATCAGGCGTTTTAGTAGTCTTCATAATAGCATTGAAAATCCTAGTCAACCACTCCATACCATTCTTGACCATGCTCTTCAAGAAGTCCACTGGGATTTCATCAAATCCAATCGCCCAGCTTCTCTTTATCCTACAAATAGCTCGTCTAATCTCCTCAACTCTAGAATGCCTGCAATAACAAAAATCGCAATGACTATCAGAGTGTGCTAACTCACCCAGCTCAATATCTCTATCTCCTTTTTCATTTAAGAGTTTATGAAAGTAAGTTTTCCATCTTAGCTTGATGGAAGTCTCATCCACCAACACCTCATGCTTTTTATCCTTGATTCTCTTCACTTGGTCCAAGTCCGAGATTTCCTCTCTCTCTCTTTCTTGTGAGTCTATATAATCTCTTGTTTTCGCCTTTATCACTTAGCTCCATATGCAAGTGCTCAAACACTATTGACTTAGCACTCGTCACAGCCGTCTTCGCTTCTATCTTCATTGACTTATTGATATCTTATGCATCCCATTTCTGATAAAATTGGTGATCAAAATGAAACAATGTTTTAGCCGTTGTGTCTTCTTCTTCTTTTTATTCAGACTCATTGAATATTTTGAGTTCTATTAACTTCTATTCTTTGTCTCCATCCTTTACTAGACTATGAAAAAATCTCGTATTTTTGTCACCATCTTCAACCCACTTGCATCCTACCTTTTTTGTTTCCATTAATTTTTTTAAGTGAAGATATTTATTATATTTAGCTTTGGCTCTTTGTAGAATCACGCTAATCTCACCAAATGGATCTTCCTCAAATAATTTTTTCTTTATTTTAACAATTTCCTCTTTGATAAGAAGTTGAAATATATCCCCAAATGTTTCCCTGCTCCACAAAGTAAGGGATCTTTTTATCTTCTTTATCTTCAATTTAAATCAGAAAAAAGATCAGAAGAATAATTAGAATTTCAATTCAGCCTAACCATCTCTATAAACGTATCGTGTGCAATCTAAAATTACAGAAATCTAAAAATTTTTTGTAAGATATGGATCTATCTTCATAAGATAGAATCATAGGAGCATGATCTAAGTTTATTTTTGCCAAATGGTCTATTTCAATGAGGAAAAAATTTTAGTTAGGACATATATTAATCTTCGTCAAATCTTTTCCCCCTCTACTACCTCCTCAGGTAACCCATCTTCCAATTGTACATTTTCTTTAATCTTCAAAAAGGTATTATTTTTAACTTATTGAAAAATTTGTTGAATACTTTGCTCTTGCACATGACATGCTTTCTTAATAGTTTTGTTCAACATATCAGTAACACCTAAAGTTACAACTACCCTTTGGATACTATGGCCAAAAGATTTTGTTACACATTCCTTTGTCAAGGTTCTCTTTTCTGCCTCCATATTTTGATTGTTTTATTCTGCATTTTATTATATCTCAACTGCTGGATCATAATATTTTTCATATTTAAGGACTTAAAATTTATTTTCAATTATTCTAAGACTGTTTTTATCACTACTAAAAATATTTCTATTTTATCTGACCACATTCTAATTGCCAAGATTCCCTACCATTAGATAAAATCTTAAATTTTCTGTTCAAAATTTTTTGTGTACAAGTGGAATAATTTTCCTCCTCCTCTACTTTCTTGTCAGCAATATGAACATCTTTGCCTTTTGCATTAAGAACTTTGCTACTGAATTTATCATATCTTTGCATTTTGCATTTCAGGTAATACTTTATGATATAGTCATATTGTGTTTCAATGACATTGGTTCTTATTTTTCCTGTAGCTTCATTCTGGATGTTCGCATGCACAATTTTAGGAAAAACTCCTTTAAGATCTACTAGCACTTTCACACGTGCAAAACTTGATCTTGTTTTATTTAGTAGCTTGATCCAACTAAATAGAGCTTTCAACTCTAGATGTTAAAGAAAGAAGGCATTCTTAAGCAAAGAAGGTTGATAGCAAAATTAGGAAAATAGATCCATATCATAGCTAGAGATGTTTCTTTATTAACTCTTAAACTTAAAATTATAGATCAATATGTGCATGAAATAAAAAATACCCATCCTTGCACGTGATATAGAATGCCCTCTTTCAAACTAGGTTAACAAAGTCTTTTTGAAGAGAAAGACAAATCAAAATATGTTTGTTATGAAATAACCAATTTGGCATTCGCCTTTCACTCCACATTGTTGAGGAATAATTTTTCTCAACTCCTCTAGATCTGACCAATCATAGGTAAATTTCAACTTGATTTATTTTGTGAATTGCAATCTTTCAATTTGATTCATTTCATTCACCTCTTCCTTAGTTTATTTTGCATGAGGAGTACCTTCGTGAATTATAATATCTTTCCTTAACGACTCATAATTTTGATTTTGAGCTCTAGGTTGTGTAATAGTATCAGGAAAGGATATCTAATAAGATCTGAAGTTTGTTATTTTTGAAAAACTATTTGATGAATTAAAGTGAGAAGATTGGAGATGGAAGGCGGTGTGCCACCTGTTGGTGGTGCCTGAACGCTGCTATATATATTATTAGGTTATCATTTTGGAGTTGACCCTTGATAAAGTGGCTTTAGCACAATGAAGGCCTAAAATTTATATCTATATATATTATTATATGAGGAGGGGCTCCTCTTAAGCTATGTGTCATATTATTAATTCTATATTTTGATATATTATTTATAGGAAAGATTGTATCCTCTTTCATAAGCCACATATCATCTTATAATATGTCATATATAATTACTTTAGTTAACTAAAATTCAAATTTTCAAAATATAATGTTAGCATATGCAATTACTTCTTAATTTATTTAATTTTTTTAAGGATAGAAAAATTCCACAAGTATACTCAGCATTATAAATAAATGTGTGTTAAATTGCATAAGTCCACTAACACGTTTCTTTTTATATATGTAGTGAATATTTTCTTTTGTATAGATTTTCTATTAAATAACATGGCCCAATGGGTTTTTAATTATTTTAATTTTTAAAAGCGCATACCTATGTCGAATTATACCTATATTGCATATTTCTATATATCATATGAGAGGCAAAAAAATGCCAAGTGGCAATCCCTCAAAAGTCATCAATATTTTAAATTTTAAAAAATTGAAATATTAAGTTTTACAAGATAGTGTCAAATGTCAACATTTAAAAATTCTCGATTTTCGATCATTTCAAAAAAAGTAATTCAGTTGGATTATAAATTCATATTTTGCAGAATAATGTCAATGGTCAACACAACAAAAAATCATGTTTTTTTCAGTTTTATCAAACAAAAAGAATTACCAATAATTTTATGGTTTCAATAGTTATAATTGCAAAAAGTTAATTAATCTTTATTTTAAGAAAACACATGTCCAACTAAATAAGGAATTTTAAAACTATCTACTACAGTCCTACTTTAAACAAATTTTGAAAAAAAAAATTACTTAAAATTATTTCTTTTAAAAAATACATAAACTAAATAACTTGTTTTATTTTAAGATTTACATGAACTAATTTTTCTAAGTATCCAAGTAAATATTTATGATTTGTTTTTATTTTTTTAAATTTAAATTTCATTCTGACTAATAAATAGATAACTTAGTTTGTAACACCCCGTGAAATTACCGGAATAACCCTAGAGTCGAATCATGCGCAT
>JAPFFP010098296.1:0-20006 GCA_026153255.1 Solanum medicagineum | reverse complement strand
TATAGTGTCGGGTCGGTTTGGCCTCGGATTGATTTTTTAAAATCAAAATCAAACTACTAGTCGGATTTTTTTTTCTCGGGTTGACTTGGTTTGCGGTTTGGTTCGATTTTCGGTTTGGTTTTGTTCACCCCTACTGCTAGTAGTAAAGTATATATTATTTGAATGGATACACAATTTTTCAAAATTTATACTCCTTCCATCTTATCTCATTTTATATAATATCATTTAATTAGACAAGATACTTAAAAAAATACTTTTAAATACTTTTAAACTTATGATATGAAATAATGTTTAGATATTTATGTAGTTATAAATAATTTCATTAAGGTAATAAAACTTAAATTATTTTTAATTATAATAAAGTGACATTTTTTTGGGACGGACTAAAAAGAAAAGAATATCACATAGAATCGGACAAAGAAAGTAATTTTCAATACGTCATATATTTATATGGTTTTGATTTTTTAAAATTTATTACTCATTTTGTATGGTATGATATTTATATGATCATAAAAAAAATCATTAAAAGTATCAAAAATGAAAAATTAATTATTTCTAAATCTAAAAATATGTCATTCTTTTTTCTTAAAAAAAAATAAAAATGAAAGTGTCTTTCAAATAAATTGAGAGTAATAAGTATTTTGTTGACAGAAGAAAATATGAATTGAAAGAGTAGATAGAGGAGGTGGTTTTGTAATGATCTCTATGGTCATCTTCGTATCTTTGCATAATTTTACCATTTTATCCCTCTTCGTAGCTTCTTTATAATCACTGTGTGGTATCGGGATGGGTGGCCTGCTCCCCAAGGTGGTTGGGTGGATTTGGTGCGAGTTTTCCTCTTTTTACGAGTCTTAAGTAAAAAAAATGTTGGCTTTAGTCAACATTAGAAGATTCGAGTGTCGCATGAAAATTTCAACAGTCTCATTAGCTCTAGAAGGTCTATTTTGGTCTAGAAGGAAGGTTAATTCGACTTTCATTTTGAGTTTGTGCAAAAAGTCATTTTAGTTTTAATATTTTGGCCCAGTTTGACTTCGATCAATATTTTGGATAAACACACTTGATAAAAATTTCATTAGCGCGATTAGCTCTGAAATGTCGAATTTGGTCTACAACGATCCTTGGTTCAGTTTTTGAGGTGCTCAAAATGAGTTTTTGGCCCTAGTTATTTTAAGGTTCATTCTTGAAATTATAGTTGACTTTGGTCAACATCTCAACCAAACGACCTCTGTTGGTTAATTTTTTTATTCTCTTGAGTCTAAATTACCATTTTTAATTGGATAACATAGTTTAGTTGTGTTGACGGGTTCTAAATGAATTTCAAACACCCGTCAAGAGAATTTTTTGTTTTTCTGTCAAGTTCAGCACCAACTGATTGTTGGTGCAACCCCTTTTAATGATTCACGCTTATAAGCACTTCACTGCGACAGTGGAAGCCTGGAAGAGTTGGCTATCATGATCGCAGGCTCAAGGGTTGCGCTTACGAAGGCTTTAGAGGTAAGCTCCACAATTGTGGACTAGGTCCCATGTTCGCGAAGGTCAAATTCGCTAGGACCAGAATCTTAAAATGCACATTTTTAGCTTTCAAGTCTCATTTTAAGACTTGGTAATTGAGAATTTGAGAGCATTTAAGGCTACCATTAGTTAAAAGTGAGAGAATGCAACATCGTGAAGATAACTTTTCAAACCTGATATGGTCCCTTTGAGTTCCGTGTCATATTATATTGGGTGAGGGAAGCCAAATTGATTCTCAGAAAATTGAGGCAGTAAAGAACTGACCTAGACCCATATACCCGACTATTATAAGAGGCTTCTTAGGTTTGACTAGTTACTACCGAAGATTCGTAGAGAGATTCTCATCCATATCATCACCATTGACTAAGCTAACTCAGAAGAATTTTAAGTTCCAACGATTTGATGCTTGTGACGAAAGTTTACAAGAGTTTAAGATAAAATTGACTACTACTCTAGTATTGACCCTACTCTATGGGAGATATGGCTTTGTGATCCATTGTGTTGCATCCAGAGTTGTTTTGGTTGTGTGTTGATGTAGAAAGGAAAGGTTGTGGCTCATGCTTCCAAACAGCTCAAGATCCATGAGAGGAATTATTTGACTCATGACCTCGACTTGGCAGCAATGGTTTTCACATTGAAAATTTATCATCACTATTTGTATGGAATACACGTAGATGTGTTCACAGATCACAAGAGTTTTCACTCAGAAGGAGCTCAACCTTAGGTAAAGGAGATGATTTAAGTTGCTCAAAGACTATAAGAAATCCAATGGTGAAAATTGTTACAAAAAAGGTTAAAATGAACTCACAATCACCATTTTTCTATCAAAAATCAATGTCCAAGAAAACCCCAATTTCTCCAATTAAAATTCTCAAATTTCATGTTAAAATCACTAATTAATCAATGGAAATTGAAGATATAAGTTAGAAACACGTTACCTAAAAGCGATGTCTTGAAAATCCTTGAGAAATCTCTCCAAAACCAAGCTTAGAATATTATAAATGGTGGTCGGATCAACCCTAGCCTCGGTTAGGTTATATATCTTGACAACAACCGCTTTAGGCTTCAAAAAGGAGGTGTAGCTTGAGCGACATCAAGATTTTGGCGTCGTTACCGGTGAATACGACTAGACTTGTTTAATTTGAGTAGTCCAGGAATTAATCCTTATTTTCCCTCATTTTACGTTTTTGTTGTTTTTGTTTTGTTTTAGTGTAAAGGTGTAGTGTATACACAACACGTGAAGTCGAGGTATTCTCTTGACTCCGTTTGACTCAGAGATCTAGAGATCGTTGAGAAGAATGGCCCAAGATAATACCAACAACACAGTTAATGCAGCTCTAAATCAGAACCAAAATCAAAATGAGGATGATAATAACCCACCTCCGCTTAAGGACATTGATCCAAAGCCATAGGACCTCAACGTGAAACTTATCAATGGAATCAATATCAACTCAATACTATGGCTATGGATGTTACTGCAGCTATTGTGTTACCATCGCTACTGGATGACACAAAGTTCATTATTCCGAGTGGGGTACTTCGGATGCTGTAGAATCGTGGGTTGTTCGTGGACCTACCATCAGAGGATCCATATAGCTATCTACACAATATTGTGTTTATATGTAAGAGTGTAATGGTAACTCAGAATTTGTCTATGAATGTTGTTGGGTGATCAGTCACTAGGTGGAGGGTGTGCATGGACTACAGAAAGCTTAATGCATTACTAGAAAAAGATCACTTCTATATGTCGATCATGGACCAAATGCTAGACTGTTTGGCTTGAAAGGGCTGGTACTGCTTTCTGGATGGCTATTTGGGCTAACAACCATATCTTCATTACTCCAGAGGATCAGTAAAAGACAATGTTCACATGCCCCTATGGCACCTTCGCATTCAGAGGATGCCATTCGGGTTGTGTAACATGCCAGCAACATTCTAAAGATGCATGATGTCTATCTTCTCAAACATGGTGGAGGATACTATCGAGGTCTTCATGGATGAGTTTAGTATGGTTGGTGACTCATTCAAGGATTGTTTGAAGCACTTGCATGCGGTGCTTAGAAAATATGAAGAATATTATTTAGTACTGAATTGGGAAAAGTGCTACTTCATGGTGAAGGAAGGTATCGTGTTGGGGAACAGAATCTCCATCAAGGGAATCGAGGTCGACAAAGCTAAAGTGGGAGGTGATTGAGAAGCTTCCCCCACCTATCTCTGTTAAGGGTGTGAGGAGTTTCCTAAGCCATGCAAGATTCTACAGGAGATTTATAAAGAACTTATCTAAGAATGTACATCTCTTGTGCAAACTACTTGAAAAGGATGCTAAGTTCATGTTTGATAATACATACATGAAAGCCTTTGAAGGATTGAAGTAGAAGTTGATTTCGGCTCCCATCATTGTAGCTCTAAACTGGTCCAAGCCATTTGAAATCATGTGTGATGCAAGCTGGGTCGCACTTTGGTGCGGTGTTGGGACGACATCAAGAGAAGATAATACATCCCATATACTACACTAGCAAAGGCCTAAATGCAGCATAAAAGAACTACACTGTCATAGAATAGGAGCTGTTTGCAGTGGTCTTTGCGTTCAAAAAATTCAGGTCTTATCTCTTGGGGACCAAGGTCATTGTGCACATTGACTACTCCGACTACGGTACTTGATAGCGAAGAAGGATGCAAAACTGAGAGTGGTTCAATGGGTACTTCTTCTTCAAGAGTTTGACTTTGATGTTATTGAAAGAAAGGGGATCCAAAATCAAGTTGCAGATCACCTCTCCAGATTAGAAGATAGAGCTATGGCAAAGTTCAATGATGGATTGGAGATTGATGATGCATTCCTTGATGAGAGAGTATTAGCAGCATCTCATGATTTGATACTCTAGTTTACAGATTATGCAAACTATTTGGCTAGTGATATTGTGCCGCTACACTTGAATACTCACCAGCACCCCAAGTTCATGTCTGATGTGAGAAAGTTCATTTGGAATGATTCATACTTGTTTCGCCTATGCACAAATGGGATTATTCATCATTATGTCCCCGAGGTCGAGATGATGAGTATCCTAGAGGCATACCACTCGTCTCTACTAGATAGGCATCATAGTGGAGCCCGGGTAGCACATAAAATCTTGCAGTGTGGCTAATATTGGCCAACTATTCACCAAGATGCTTACGACTATTCAAAGCATGTGATATATCCAGGTGTTTCCTGTAAGCACGAGCCCTCTCTAAATCCCATTATGGTGATTGAATTATTCGATGTGTGGGGAATAGATTTCATTGGTCCATTTGTTAGCTCACATGGGAACAAATATATCTTAGTGGTTATGGATTATGTATCAAAATGGGTGGGAGCAGTGTCTCTCCCCAACAATGAAGGCAAAAGTGTCACAATGTTTCTGAAAAGGAAAATCTTCTCAAGGTTTGGCATCCCTTGGGCGATCATAGCGAACAAGGTTATCATTTTCGCAACAGATTTTTGAAGGATCTAGTTGAAAAATATGGAGTAAAGCATCGAATGACAACACCCTACCAGTCCCAAACAAGTGAGCAAGTGGAGCTATCCAATATGGAAATCAAACAGATTCTATTTATGACTGTAAATGCAAGCTGGACAGATTGGTCGTGGAAGCTTGATGCCACATTATGGGCATATCGGACTGCATTTAAGACCCCTATAGGCATGTCTCCTTACCAACTTATTTTTGGTAAATCTTGTCACTTGCCGATGGAGCTTGAGCACAAGGCGATGTGGGCACTTAAAAAGTTGAATCTAGACTAGAATGATGTGGCGAACTCTAGGCTAAGCTAACTCAATAAGCTTGATGAATTTTTTTTGAGGGCATATGAGAGCTCAGCCCTATATAAACAAAGGATGAAGTTGCAACATGATCGTCGGCTCATTGCATAGAGAATCGTCAATTTGCACCAGGGGACTTAGTTTTGCTATACAACTCCAGGATAAAGTTGTTCCCTCGGAAACTCAAGTCCAGATGGTTGAGGTCTTTTAGAGTATCACATGTCTTCAACCATGGGGCCATTATTAGAGAAGAGAATGGTACAAAGTTCAAAGTGAATGGCCACAGAGTCAAGTTGTATCTTGGTTATGTGGAAGAAGTGAAAAAGATGGAAGCATGAACACTTGGTGAAGTCTGAGTACTCAAGTTGTCCAAGTCGTGCCGCGATAATAAATCAAGCGCTGCTCGAGAGGCAACCCTAGGTAGAGATCGACGCTTAGGTGCCCAGGTATATTTCTTTTTTACCATTGAGCTTTATCATTCTATTTTGTGCATTAAGGACAATGCAAGTTTTTTTTATGGAGTGATGGTAGTTATATGCCTTAGTGAAGTCTGAGTAACCTTGGCTTATAACTATCCCAAATTTTGAATACTAGGGGTTTTCTTGCCTGTGTTCTTTTTCCCCAAGGATATTTAATTTCTATTGAACTGACATGATTAGGATATGTAAGTAGTATTAGTAGCATGTAGTACTGATATCTGTGACATATGTTTGTTTTGGGGTAAAAATTGATACCCACCAAAATTTTGTTAGTTAGTCTTGATAGCAACCATGCATGTTTGATTGTTGAAAGTGCTTGTTCTGATAAGTGAGGATAAATCGTGCTGAAAAGCATGATCTAAAAGATTTTGTTAATAGTGTAGTCAGTGCCATGTGTGCGTGAGCCTTCTTTGCTAAATTCATATACTATGTTTCAATTCAGAACTTGCCCTGTTACTCAGACTTGGACTGTAGGTTAGTTGGTTAGGAAAAGATCATAGGTCGTTGTTCATATCAGTCTACTTAGCCTAAATAACCAACCAAATGTGTAAAGTATCCCTTGATACCAATATTGAGCCTTGCATGTACCCTTTTTTTTTTTTATAATAACCTAAGTTACTTAGCCTTGTTAGTTGTTAAAATCCTAAAATTGGCTCTGGTCCTTCCTTGAACATTGTGCACTTTGACTGAGGCAAAAAACTTAAGTTGAGGATGGCTATCAAAAGTGGCCCTGGTTCCTAGGTTGGATATTATGCACCTCGACTCAGGACAAAGCCTAAGTTGAGGGTGGTTGGTATAAGGATAAACATAAAATGAGGGGAAAGCTAGCGATACATAGAGAAAGGGATAAAAAAATGTGTTCTGGATGCATGAAAAATGAGTTGATGCCTAATCAATAAGCTAAAAAGAAAAATGATGTGAAAACAAGAGGTATAAAGTTGAAAAATGAGAATAAGCCACCCAGAAAAGAAAAAATGGGAGAAAGGGAGAATGAGGTGAAAAATGACAGTATTGGTAGGGCAAAAGCATAGAAAACACAGTGTCTAAAAGGGCCTTTAGTGACTATGTTCCCAAAATATCATACCAAAGTCTTCTGAGCCTACATTACAAGCCAATAAAGTCCTAAAGTGATCCTACTCCAAGTTGTCAAAGGTCATAGTTATAAGTATAGGGGTAAGCATATGGTATTAAGCATGGTATTTGAATGTCTTTATTAAGAGTGAGTGATTTTGCATGGTCCCAAGCATTGAATCTGAAAATATCATCATGAGAGGGATATGAGACTTCTTCTATGAGGGCACTCACATTGCATTTTTTATATGAGACTAACTCAGTGAATGTTGCTTATTGATAATTGTCTTGCTTATCATAGTTGCTCTGTCACATATGTTGATCTGTATTGGTTTGCTTGATAGCTATCTGATGTTCTTTTAAAAAGTGATGTGGGTATTTGTGCTTGAGTTTGATACAATGTATGCCATTAGATTGAGATTTGTGTGTTACTATACTACTTAAGTAGCTTGAGTTTGTCGCTTGAGGACAAGCAACAACTTAAAGTTGAGGATGTTGATATGTTGTCAAAATACAACACATTTGATGATTAAAACTTGGAATTTTGTGTGTTCTCATAGCAATATTAGTAGGTTTGATGTCATATATGTTTGTTTTGCAGAATTACAGGGTTGGCATAATTTTTGGGCTGAGTGTGCAGAGATTGCAGATTTGGGTTTTACGATACCTTTTACGGGCCATGAAAGTTTCCACAGGCCGTAGAGTTGGTTTCGTACAATAATCCAATAAAGGGTGATTTTCTGAAGTTGAGTCTATAAATATGCAGACGAGCCGTAAAAGTTTTTATGAGTCGTAGACCATGTGTCATACCTTGAGGATCAAAAAGTGGAGAGTTGCTGATAAGTCATTAGACGAAACCCTTTATAGGCCATAGAACTTTATACAGCCCACAGATAGCTCTCCTAAAAGTCGTCCCCAAAATTGTTAAAAGAATCCACGAAGCCCCGACTACAGGCCGTGAAACTTTATACGGCCCATAGAAGTGATCGTAGAGTATGGACCCAATTCTCCTATTTTATTTTGGTTTTGTATTTTAAATACTATAAATAGGGTTTTAGGTTATTTTTCATAGGGAACAGTAAAGAATAGTACAAAACTTCAGAGAAAGATTGTGAGACACTTGTGAAACATCATTTTGTGTTCTTAATTCAATCTTGTGATTCTTGTGAAGAACTTGGATTTATTGTTCTTAATTCTATTGTGTAAGTGCTCAATTATGTTATTCGAAATCATGATTCTTGAATCTACACGAATGACGAATATTTAAATTCACAACTAGGATTGTGGAACCATGAAGAACTGACAAAGTAAAATCGGATACTTCGAAATTAGATAAAAAAGGTGCATGCATGTATTAATTAATTCTCTTCGGTTTGAATGCTTTTTAATGGTGGATAACGTTAGAACTCCCCTAGTATTACTGACTGGATTAAGGTAGTAATGAACAGTAAAGAGATTAATTAACAGAATTCAATTGATGTTTCTCGTCTAATCAACCAAATTGGATCAAGGGGAGGTTGAACTGGAAGAATAGGTAAGGGTTAGTAACGTCACACTGCGGGGATGGATCAAATCACGTAGTGAAATTTGCCTCTCACCTGGATCAATGGCATGCTACACACTAGAAAAGAATTTGATTGTCTGGTAATACCGAGTTAGGGAATCATGGAGAACACAATACCCTAGTTACTCTTCATACTGATTGTACACTTGTCTTAGTTTAAGATTACTTTCCATAGTTTTTACAAACCCCCGCCCCCTTTGGGAGATAAGTAGGCTAATCCACCCGAATTGCTTGAAATTCTTCTAAGCATATCATATTCCCTGTGGGATTGACCCTAACCTCGGGTAAGTCCCGAGGCACAGGGCATAAGTTCCGTGAATCTACGGGGTTTGTATTCCATATATTTTAAACTTTATAATTTGAAAACTAAGATAATAAGAAAGAGTAAAGCTTTTATTAATTCTATTAATAAATTTAAATAAATCACCAATAATATAGAAAAAATATTGTTATTGTTATTCGAGAAAGGTAAAACACAATAGCTGATAATAGTCAAGATAATTTTTAAAATAAAATCATTCTCCATCTCCACATTTACTAATCTTTACCATCATTAACTGATATTTTCACCGATCAAATTTTAATGTAGGAGTAAATTGCTTCTCTATTTTCGGCTAGCATATTACTTTACTTTTGTTTCTCATTTTCCAGCGACTTCTCCACCGAAACTTCTCGATTTTTGACAACAATTTCACCGAAAATTCTCCATCTGTTTTCTTTCTTTCTTTTACTACTCATCTTCTCATAAGAAGATTCACACATATTTTTTTCAACTTCGTCGGTCTCTCTCTACTTTTGGGATCTATTTTTAACTCCGACGGTGAACTCTTTGTCATTTGATACTTTCCCGATCTGATCTGATAGAGAAAGTATTTCAACAGATAAACAAAAAAATCGAATAAAAAAACCCTAGTTTCGAGTCTCTATTCCATCGGCACCGTACATCAGGATTTATCTTTCTCTCTATGACTCCGACGACACCGCAGATCTGCGTCTAGCAATTTCTAGATTCTAGAGACATTATCTCTGCAAATACGGAGCTTTTCGGTGATGACAGTACTCTAAGACAGCGATTTAGGACCATTTTCCGATCAGGCAATTTCGCTGTTCTGGAGAGTCGTTCAACCATTTATTTTTTTGTTAGATTACTCAGGTGATATCCTTCATTTTCTCTTGTTCTTTCTTGTTCAACTTTTTGTTCTAGTTAGATTCTCTGTTCTCTCCTTTTTGACATTATTTCTTGTTTGTATAGCTGTTATTTGCTTGCTATTTCTTTTGGTTTTATTTCTCGCTTAATATTTCTTGTCTAGTACAAAATTTGTGAAATATTTCTTGTGATTATTGCTTATCGTTGTGATCTTCTTATAGTTTATAGCATTATAGGATAATAAATTATAGTTTAGCTTTAACTACTCTGTATTTTTGCATTGGTGTTTCATGAGATTGTTGATTCTTTATCATTTATAGTTTGTTGAGTTAGTAGTTCTTAGGGAATTTTAATGGTGTTGTGGTCTGATGGTGAATTAGGATCATGTCATGGGTTGGAGTCGGAGGCTAAGGATAGTGGTGGTAAGAGGGGAACAGGCTTACTTAGGTTAAAAGTAGGGACGTGGAACAGAGGATCAATTACGAGGAAGTCCATAGATTTAGTGAAGAGTCTTAAGAAGAGACAAATTAATATAGCATGTGTTCAAGAGACCAGATGGATAGGTAATAAGGTGCGAGACGTAGACGGGTTTAAATTATGGTACTCGGGTGGTTCTAGGGATAAAAATGGAGTAGGCATTCTAGTAGATGAAGACCTCAGGGAATATGTCGTGAAGGTCAGGAGGACTAATGATAGGATGATGTCTGTTACACTTGTGGTTGGTAGCCATGTTGTGAATATAGTTAGTGCCTATGCAACCCAATTGGACCTAGATGATGAAGTCAAAAAGCTCTTTTGGGAAGATTTGGATGAGGTTGTGAGGGATATACCGGCCACAGAAAAGACTTTCACTGGGGGAGACATAATGGGCATATTGGTGCTAAATCTAGTGGTTTTGATGATGCCCATGGAAGTTTTGATTTTTGGGAGAAGAATGGAGGTAACATGTCTCTCTTAGACTTTGCTAAAGCCTTCGAGTTGGTTATTGCTAACTTATATTTTTCAAAAAGAGAAAATCACCTTTACCTTTTGTAGTACGGTAGCTAAAATCCATATTGATTACTTACTCCTCTGAAAGGGTGATAGAAGTCTTTGAAAGAATTATAAGGTAATTCCGAGTAAAAATATTTTCACTCAACACAGATTTCTAGTAATGGACTTAGAGATTAAGAAGGGTAAAAGAAAGAAGGTTATTTATGCCCAACCGAGGATTAGATGGGGTGGCCTGACTCCTGCCTTTTCTCGGGAGATGGAGGAAAAGTTGAGTAATTTGGGGACTTGGAATAGTGGCGGAGATGTGAAGACTATGTGGGATACCACGACTGGTTACATTAAGAGGGTTGCCACCGAGGTGCTAGGGGTTTCAAGTGGGACCTTTGGTAGACGTCAAGGTGATTGGTGGTGGAGTGGAGAAGTTCAAGGCAAAGTGAAAGCTAAGAAGATTGCCTACATGAGGTGGTTAGAATGTCGAGATGATGATGAAAAAATAAGGCTTAAAGATATTTATAAGACGACGAAGAGAGAATCAAAGACGGCAATGACGAGCGCTAAGACAATAACATTTGAGCAGTTGTATATTGAGTTAGATGAAAAAGATGGGGACAAGAATTGTATAGGTTTGCAAAGGTGAGAGAGAGAAAAGCTCATGACTTGGAGCAAGTAAAGTGCATTAAGGATGAGAAGGGTAAGGTGTTGGTGGATGAGAATTCCATTAAGATAAGGTGGTAAATTTACTTTCGTAAACTCTTAAACGAGAAAGGGGATAGAGATATTGAGTTGGGTGATTTAGCGCACTCTGATAGTTATTGTGATTTTGGTTACTTCAGGTATTTTAGAGCTAAGGAAGTTAGACGTGCTATTAATAGGATGAATAGAGGAGAACGATTGGACTCGATGAAATTTTGGTGGATTTTTGGAAGAGCGTGGTCAAGGAGGGTATTGAATGGTTGACTAAGTTGTTAAATGCAATTATAAAGACTGCTAAAATACCTGATGAATGGAGGAGGAGTACAATGGCTCCATTGTACAAGGCAAGGGTGATATTCAAAGCTGTAATAATTATAGGGATATTAAGTTATTAAGCCACACTATGATGGTTTAAGAGAGAGCGGTGGAGATGTGGGTGAGAAAAGTAGTGTCTATTTCTGAGAATCAGTTCGGAGTTATGCTAGGACAATCAATTATTGAAGCAATTCATCTTGTTCGAAAATTAGTGGAGAAATATAGGGAGAGAAGAAGGGACCTTCATATGGTGTTCATTGACCTTGAGAAGGCCTATGATAAAGTTCCGAGGGATGTTCTATGGAGATATCTAGAGGCGAAAGGTACTCTAATGATGTATATTAGGGTGATAAAAGATATGTATGACGGAACCAAAACTCAAGTAGGAATGGTAGGAGGAGAATCAAAGTATTTTCCTGTTGAGATGTGACTCCATCAAGGATCTGTGTTGAGCCCTTTTCTTTTCTTTGATAATGGATGAGCTGACATGGTCTATCCAGGAAGGGATGCTTAGTGTATGCTATTTGCAGATGACATAGAACTGATTGATGAGACTCAAGCCAAAGTTAATGATAGATTGGAGGGTTTGGAGATATACTTAGGAATCCAAAGGGTTCAAATTGAGCAGAGCCAAAACAAAATACTTGGAGTGTAAATTTAGTGTTGCTAAAGATGAAGCAGACATTAAAGTGAAGCTTTCCACTCAAACTATTTCAAAGAGAGAAATCTTTAAGTATCTTCGATCCATCATCTGGAGTAGTGGCGACATTAACGATGATGTTACATATCGTATTTGGAAGCATGGATGAAATAAAGGCTTGCCTTAGGAGTACTTAGTGATAAAAAGATACCACCTAATCTTAAAGGCAAGTTTTACATAATGATGGTTTGACCATCTTTGCTATATAGGATGGAGTATTGCAGAGATGAGAATGTTGAGATGGATATGTCAACATATCAAGAGTGATAAGATTGGGAATGAGATCATCCGGGAGAAGTTGCAGGTGGCTCCTACGGCTGACAAGATGAGAGAAGTGAGACTATATTGGTTTGGACATGTATAGAGAAGGAGTATCGATGCTCCTGTTAGGAGGTACGAGAGATTTAGGGGTTACACGGAAAGGTAGAGGTAGACCAAAGAAGTATTGGAGGAAAGTCATCAGACAAGATATGGTGAAACTTCATCTCACCAAGGACATGACCTTAGATAAAAAAGAGTGGAGGTCACGAATTACGGTAGAGGGCTACTAGGCTAGTAGGGGTAGGTCGATATATGACTTTATGATATAGTAGGTGTCATGACCCAAGCCTAGGGCCTAGATGTGACATGGCGAATGGAGAACCCGAAAGGACCCCAAATAAGCCTCTTAGCATATCATTTACACATCCTTGGTTGTGGAAGCAAAATAAGACAATAACAAGTAACAATAATAAAAAGGGAAGTGGGACTAAGGGAAGTCTTTCATAAAATCGTAGTCATAATAGGAGTCAAGGTCATTAATACAAAACCAACTCAATATCCAACAACACCTCTACTATGAATAGAGCGGGGGCTAAGACATCTCTCGGGTTCACCCTCAAAGATAATATCCAAAATATAAGACAAGTCTTATCAAAAGCATGAAAGTAAAGTTCAATGTCGTCCTTGAAGTGGAGGACTCACCAATAGTAACCTTCAAGAATCCGTCTAGCCACGTAGAGGAGGAGGATCAATAGGAGCTCTAGTCCCTACATGGTGATATCATGTAAGCATAGAGTATGCGTTAGTACTTGGAATATACTGAGTATGCAATGGGCAATGCAATAACAACATAAGCCATAAAATTCAAGATGCATAATCATAATCAATAGACATAATCTCAGATCACATGTATGATCAATGCTTGAGTTAAAACATGCATGTAGATAATCAACTTGCATAACATAGCATACATATATGGGAGGAGACCTTAACTGACATATAAGACCAAGTGAGCTACTACTTGGAATCTCGATGCATGTCACCGTATCAGTGAAGGTGTGGTCTACTTGCTAAAGTAAATCATACTTGACACCACATAGTGGGTAAATTGTCCTAGATGGATCCACTAGTAAAGCCCTTTTAGGGAAATAATATAATCCTATGGTGGCATATAGTTTAGAGACTAAGACTTTATATAAGGACCTCTTGAGTCGAGCCCCCACCTTAAGCCTCAATCGGTGCTGAGTCTAATCCCATAGAATATTTTAAATAATCATAAATTTAATCATAACATGAATAACTTGTATAGACATGGTAACTTGGCATGAGTAGCTCATTTATATACTTGACCCTTACATGGACATATACCTTATACTAGAGGGTAAAAACAAAACATAGACTTGACCCCTTTTAGTAGGCATTGTATTTCACATGAGGGTAGAGATTGAACATGCTTGACCCCTACTAGTGAGCTTAGCTTGGACATGAGGGTAAATAGCAATCATGTTTGACCCCTCATATAGACATTATTTGCTAGAGGGTAGAATTAGAATAAAGGTTCAACATATCACTTGCAAATCATAAAAACCTTTCATGAATTCAATACATGCTTGGGAGCCCATAATTTATCATAAAACACTTATCTTGCAAATCATGCAATAGCCTTCCATCAACATAAGATTCATGGTCAAGCAAACTTAATCAAATATGGTAGGTATGCATACACATGCTTAAATGATGCAATTTTGGAGTGTAGGACAAGAAAGAGCAAAATCAATTCATTTTAAAGTCATCCAAGATGACCCACCAACATTGTAGCAAAATCCTTAATTTGGGTATCATGAAATCCATCTCAAAAGTTTCCAATCTTCCACACTTTCATAGTTCACATCATGCATAGCTTCGATACATAAAAATCAACTCATGAATTAAGCTTTCATTAGGTTTGGATCATATTTATAATGCATAACAAAATTTACCCATAAAGTATTCCACATTCATATCATGAAATTTGATAAAGAAGGAAGGTTTAGCTTCATGGGTGGAAGAGTCCCATGAATGAAACCCACGTACCTAAACTTGAGACTTTCTTGAAGAAAATTTGAGGAAGACTTGAAGTTTGGATTGTTTCCTTGAATTCCAAAGTTGGTTCTTCAGATTCTTGAATTTTAATGGGGTATTGGATGATGCTTTGGAGAGGATTTGAGAGGCTTTTTTTGAAAGTTTTGGAGTTGAAAAATAACTAAGGAAGGAAGTTTTCACGTTTAAATGGGTATTGGGTTATTACGCAAATGCCCTTGAGCGAAAAGGAAAACGAAGGAAAATTTTGCACTGGTTTGTGCCGTAGGCGCTACGCGAACCAGTCGCGGAGCTCAATTTACACTAAGCCGCGCCTCAAGAGCCACACGGCCTGACCGCGCATCGTCACTGTTTCTACTCCCCCTTGCGAAAATAATTTTTTGGTACGGGTCTTCTAAAAATCGAGGGCCACCCTTTTCCTACACAATTTTGCCCCCCGAACAAGAATGTGAAGTTTTTTTGAAATTATACACGAATTTTGAGATATTCAAGAAATACACTTATAGAGTATTCTGAAGCACACGAGGGGTGTTATAGTAGGTTAGTAGGAATAGTGATGTCTTTATATCTTATGTTGTCATTATTAGTCCGATATTTGTTTAATTTTAGCGTATTTACAGACTATCATTAGCTTTTTATCATTAGTAATTCTCCTTTTTCCTTCTTGTTCCTTTCCTCCCCCCTCCCCCTTTTTCCATATCTAGTATCATCTATTTATTGGGGCTTGATTCATTCAAATGAGGATTTTCTGAAAACAGTCTCTCTATCTCTATGAGGTAGAGGTAAGTCTGCGTACATTTTTACCCTTCCCAAACCCCACTTATGGGATTCCACTGGGTATGTTGTTGTTGTTATAATATTTATATATTTCAAATAAGGAAAGGATAAAACGAGTAAGAGTAATGACAAAAAATAAATAAAGTTGCCTAAAAAATATAATGCTATAAAATCTCTATCTTATCAGTTTAAAGCATAAAAGATTTAAAAAAATAAAAAAATTATCATTTTAAAGCACGATTATCTAAAAATTATGAAAGTCGCTTAATTTTACTTATATATTTTAGAAATATTGTACAACCTAAAAAGTATGATAACATCAAGAATAAATATCATTACCCCAATAATAAAAAATATAATTTATAGCAAAAAAAAACTCCAAAAATAATTACAACAAAATGAATGCCTAAAGTGTTTTTAAACTCCTAGATAAGACTTATGCCCTATGCTGCACCTTCAATTTATGCCCCAGAGCATTTTAAAGTACGTCTAGCCCTAAGATTCACCCCAAGATTCGTCTGAAAAACGTTTTTGAAAAGACTGATGCTGATAGATCCAATAGCAGAAAAATTAGATTAACAAAGATAAAAGAAGTTTGCATGTATTGTTTTTTCAAAATTCTTGTCTTTATGTTGTTCTTTACTTTGTAATTATGTTAATGGTTATCAATAGTCATATTTCACAGTTGTTTATCAAAAAACAATTATCGCTCATGCCTCCCCCATTTATGTGGTCTTGCTATGTGATTGATATGTAGCATTGCCCCATCCTTTAGTGATATACATAGAAAATAAATATTGCATTCAATGTTAGAAAGAGATGAAACAAAATTAAACTTTCTTCCATATACTAATCTAATATCATGCGTCTTGTCTTCATGTTGTATTATTCTCATTGACTGTGACCAAAGTTGAGTGAGTTTAATATCTGCAAAGTCATATGTCCTTTCTAAACCACAACTTTAATCTATGATTTCCTTATCATGCTTTCATACAAATTAAAATTAAAAATTAAACATATAAAATGAATGACATCAATAACGAGAGTCAAATACTAGCCTGCTTTTATATACTAAAAATATCATAAAAGTAATGTATTTTATTGCATTGAGTTTCACCATTTAAATGATATTACTAATATACGAAAGAAAATGAATTTTCATCAAGTGTAAAAATAATTAACTCATCAATTGTATACAAAGCATACTAGGACCAAAATAGAAAACAACACTACTTAAAAGGAAAGGTTTCTTTCTCCCATATTTAAACTGTGTATATTCATCTTCACACATTCAAATGATATTAAAGTATTTTAATTTCAACAAACAAATCACATACATATTATGTTCCTCCTGGATGACTCACATAAAGTTTTATTTTTCTTTTTCAATTATCTATCAAACAAAATTCTGATTTTAATAATATTAGGTATTAATATACTATAGAATTTATTGAACGATTTGACATACACGTGCGGCACACGTGTCTTAAAACTAGTAACAATAAAAGAAGATTTTTCATAATAATTCATTTGAAATACTTATCTGTTCACAATGTTGTATATTAAAAGTCATTTTCCTCCGTATTGACCAAAAATTAATTTTAATTTCCGAAATTGAATAGGCATTATTTTCAAGAAAGTGCTTAACAAGTGTGCACTTATAAAACGTGAAGCACTAATTAATTTTCTTCTTCATTTTAGTTTCAGTTTTTTAAAATATATTAAGCATTCTAGAGGAGAGAATTGAATCAACACAGGCGACAAGGAGTTATTTTTTCAGTTAATTCAAGATCGTAAGGAAATAGATCTATTTTTGCTTGTTAATTCTTACGATGAAGGACCTCGATTGGGCGATGGTAAGTTTGATTTAGTCGAATCTTATTTTGTTTCTAATTCTTTTGGTTTTGTGTTTGATGATTTGATTTATCAAGTATCTCTGCTTTATGAGAGATGTGCTTAGAACTGCAATCTCTTTTGATTTGTTTTCTCTTTTTTTTCCTGATTCTAAATCTTCATACCGTCTCTAATGAATTTTGACAAAGAAATATCAAGATTGACAAATGGCCGATATCTTTTTCTTCTCTTTTTTTTTTGTTTAATTTATTCATTCGAGCATAATGTATATTGAAATATATGAATACTCTCACTAAAATACAATAGTTTATTTGCAAGTGCTCATTTTCCAAGCAAATAGTACAAACATATATCTAGTTCAACGTGATTTAACAAAGTTTTATCTTCTTCTCTTTTTTGGAACTAAAATTAATTTTTTTTTCTAGTTAGTTCTAGATTTTGATTCGACAACCACAAATATATTTCAAATATTTTATTTCTTTGTATCACTATTTTGTATGAATCTATGCTAGATCTTACTTAAGTTTTGAATGAGAAAGTATATAGATGATTGGGAACAAAAAAAACCCCTTTTTTGATCTATAATTCATATTGAAAAAAGGTCGAATAATTTTTTTTCTAGATTTTTATAATTTCATTTGTTTTTAACTTTGAACTTATTAATGTGGGGGTCTTACTTTGTGTAATTATGAATTATAACTTTAAATAATTGGTTGAACTTGATTTTGTATGTAATTTCATAGTATTACATTCAATATGCTCGAACAACAAAAGACAGAGAAAGAAGATGTCAAGAAGAAGAAAAAATCTGAAGAACACAATGAAGGCAAAAAGGTCCAAGAAGACTATTTTAAGAAAACATTATCAAACAAAGAAAAATAAAAAATTATTCATGGTACGTAATTGATTAATAAATTTTACAATGTATAATTGAGTAATATTAATTATTTTTACTTGTCCACTTTTAGAGATTAAGAGAGAATTGATTATTTTTAAATTTTTTTATTTTATCATTGAGTAATATTTTATAAAATTGATATAAATATATTTAGTCAAATTAGATTCTTAAGAGTATCATTAATAATAATATTTTAATAAAATAAATATCCAATTGATAGTTTTCCAGAAGAGTGCAAAATGCAATTTGGACAAGTAAGATGGAATCACGAGAGCAGTTTGAAATCCCCAAGGAAAGAGGGGAAGAATGTAGACAACCGTGTACAACAAGGATTATCAGAGAATAAAATGTTTAGTTCCGATATTTATGACCTCGTCATTAAGGTAACTCATATCTACTTATTTTCTCTTTTTTCTTTGTTTTCAATTTATGGATCAACTTTATTTAATATTGAAATACTACAATAAATTTCTTTGTCATTTTCTTTTTTCTTCTTTTTTTTCCTACTATAAAATATAACTTATTATTTTACGGTTGATCGTGCAACTTTACTATTACAAATATTTTGTTTACTTCGTGCTACTAGGCAAAGGTAAAATGAAAATTTATAAAGAGATGACACAAACTGAAAGACTTGAAGAAAAGAAAGAAAGAGAAAAGCAACAGGAGCAAAAGGAGAAAATACCTCAAAATCAACAAAAATAAAGAGAATATCATATCAATGGTATTAAAATTTATATCTCAAAATTGACGAATTTCATATTTTTCATCACTTATGAAAAATTTCGAGTCATATGTATACCATACCATCTCATTAAGTTACATATAATTTTCAGGTGAGGCTGATCTCAACAGAGTTATATGCAAAGATAGGTTCCAGGATAATTTTGATCGGATTTTAAATGATAGTAATACTAATTATGGCTCAAAACATTGGACAAGAGATGAAAAAGATGGAAATTATCATATCGTGCAATCAATACCAAGGAGTATAAAATTTACTTCTATTACTGACCTCTATAATGTAATTCATGTAAACCTTATGGCTATCTTCTTATCTTAACATTAAGTATATTCAATAAGCTTCTGGTATATTATTCAATAATAGTTTGTTCCATCTTTACTCCTGGTTCTTTGATATTTGATAAAATAGAAGAAATTGTTAGGCTTATTTTGATTATCTCATTAAGTATCTTAAGAAATTGTTAGGCTTATTTTGATTATCTCATTAAGTATCTTCATATTTTGTAGTGTACTAACAGAATCTCACCAGTTGAAGATGAATATACTTGGAAATCAACTGACGAATATTCAAATATGAATCTTTCAATAAAAGAATAGCCAAGTATCATAACAAGCGAAGATAATGTTGGTTGTAAGAGAAAATTAGAAAGTCAGTGTAGAAAAGGATGCTACAACTTCTTAGAACAAGCTTTAGAATTTTATTTTAATCATTTCTCTATATATTGACTTTATCACATCATTTACAATTTTAAATTTAAGTTGCCTTATAAACTTTATCAATTACTTTTTCGGTTGTTCTTTATTATTTACTCTTTAGAAAGGCTTTTTAAAATACTAGTTTCTGCGAACGTGCGTTGCACGTTAGTGATAGCATGTGACTATTCAATAAATTACTATTATGAAGGAACACCAAATTAAATCTAAAAAGAAAACGTTCATTCAATAAGACCTTTGAGTATTTGTTTGTTAGGATATACTAAATAAATAAAAGATATATCTAACTTATGTTTAGCCGTTCACAACATTTTTAAGTGCACAAATCAATTCTTTTTTATATAACTAAACTTTTGAAGAAGATACCACGTTCTCTTCTAAAAAGTTCAATCCTTACACGGCGTTC
>JAPFFP010098295.1:31151-43534 GCA_026153255.1 Solanum medicagineum | reverse complement strand
TGTGTAGAGTGTTTTTTATTTTGTTATTATATATTGGAGGGGGAGGGGCAGGGGGAGTGGTTTTGTGTGAGGGGGGGGGGGGGGGGGGGGGTAAAATTTTAATAGTATGAGGGTACAAATGTAAAAAGGTATATGAATGTAAATAGTTTGCTTTAAAGGGGTACAAACTTAGTTTTCCCTATTTTATATACATAAAAAAATAGTCAAAATTCGTTGAAAGTATATAGTGACTATATAGTTTATCAAAACTCATAGAGAAAGTATACACAGACTATACAACATAGCGCAGCTATACATGAGTTATACACTAAGGGGTCGTTTGGTAAAGTGTATTGGGGAGAATAATGCATGCATTAACTCTTTACATACTAATACCTTGTTTGGTACACTTTTCCATGCTATGTATAACTAATATACTCTATTGTATATCAAGGAGTGTATTACTAATGCCATAGATTTCTAGGTATTAGTACTGCAATAGTTTTGATGCATGCATTAGCATGATTAAAGACCCAATTGCCTCTCCAAACCTTCTTTATATCTTTTCCACCATAAATGCAGTGGGTATCTTTGTAAATACATTTTTTATGCAATGCATGCTATTTTTAATGCATTAAACCAAACAATGCATAAAATCTTTTATGTATAATTAATGCAAGTATAACTAATACATGCGTTACTAATAAATGCATTATTAATGCACTCTATTTAAAATATTCTTATAAACTCTATCAATCGATCCCTAACTAGATTATGATAGAGTCAAAAAATTGAATATGATTTAACTATTATTTGATTATAGAAGTATACATTTATTATACATACAACATACATTGACTATTTAATTCGAACAACTTGGAATCACCTCTGAGCAGTCCCAAAATTTAGATATTAAATTCTCTCGATGTTCTAAATCTTTTGATATACAATTTGCTTGAAATTATTAATGTTTGAGGTACACCAATTTTGTAAAAAAAAAAAAAAAGAAAGAAAAAGCAGAAGAATCCACGAAAAGAAGCCATCATTTATTCCTTCTTCCCCATGCCATGAGACATTGTAGATTCATCTCCCCTGAAAATCACCCAAGATCCAATTAGAGTTGATTCAAGATAAAGAATTAAGAAATCTAGAAATATCTAAGAAATTCACAATCATAAACAAAGGAGAAGCTGCTTGTAATACCCCAAAAGTTGAAAAGCCGAGATAAAAAAGAAAATTGTACCAAAGTTTTTTTGTGCAGTGACTATGAACACTATCTATGAGCCGTAAAAAGGTGATTGTAGATGACACCTGAGACATGAGAAAATTCAGGAGAAAAATTGATGAAGTATAATATAACGACCTGCAAGTTACGAATCTAGAAAAGGCAGAAAAGTTGGTCTAAAAATGACCAACGCCAATCTACGAGACCATGTTCATGACCTGTGGTTAGGACCATGAGTTGTTGACAGGGCCTGTGGACATGAACTTCAGGAAAAGGAAAACAATTTCAAGTGTTAAGTAACCCACGAAGCCATCGAGGGCCAGTAAAGTTCACGGCTAGCAGAAAGGGTCGTAGGTGAGTGTGCCAAATATGAAAGAAATTTGAAGTTTCTGGAAGGAGAACCAAGATTAACGGGATGGCCCATAGAGCATTCCACTATCCGTAGACGCCTTCATAGATAGGCCTAACAAAGTGAAATTTTGCTAAGTATGGAAGGACTTTACAAGTCCAACCACGACCCGTAAATAGAAGGACGACCCATAAGTACAGGTTTTATTGTTTGGGTTTAGCAAACAGTTTCTAAAGATTGGAAATGGAGAACAGGACGACCAACACTACAATTCGTGGTTCAAACCACAACCCATCATCAGGCTTTCATGGTTCCAATCCAGCAGTTCGAGTGAAGGGCAATTTTGTCCTTTCTACCAACCCTAATCCTAAACCCTATCATTTTTGGGACTCTAAGGGTCCTAAATCTGACCTTAAAGCAATAGATACTCGCTCTTAAACCTCATTCTTCCACTTTCAAAAATCTCTAAGGCATCTTCACCTTCAAAAAGAACAAGCTAAGGAGGCTTTCAATAAAAGCAAATTCCTTCTACCTAAGCTTACCCAAGGTATGTGAGTTTGATTTGTGGGTCTCCTTTTGACCTACAAAGTCCTACATACTGCCTTTTACCTTTTCTTTAAGTTCCATGATACTCTATTACATTCTAATGATGATTCATGATATTTTATGATACTACATGTTTTCAATGTTATCATATGATGTTTTATTAAGTATTTTCATGTGTTTTAAGTTAATGATGATGACCCCAATGATGTGGGTTTAAGTTATGAAGTGGGGGATGTTTTACCATGTTTTGGAATGAGCATATTTTCCATGATTATATACGATTTCGTACTTTATGAATGTTTTAACGTATGAACTAGCCCACTAACTTCCAAGTCAAGTTTTACATGATTTATGACAAAGATTAGGGCATTAAAGAAAGGTGTTAAAGTTAAGATATGTCGAAGGTATAAGCATATTGACAATACCCTAAAAGATGTTTAAGAAGGTCCCCAAGATGAAAGGACAATTCACACTTGGTGGTTCCCTAAGTTCGAGCTATTCCTAAGATTTGCTACTTATGATTCTAAGTTTCATGATTTGACTAAGTTATGTTTAAAGTATTTCCTGTGATAACTTAGCACCAAATAAGTCACTATGATAGGGTTCGGTAAGGTAATCCTAGAAGCAATTCTTTTCCCCATTAACTATGTGCCACCATAAGAGCTCTTATAGGCTAGGCTAGTGTATGCACGTAGGCTATTTATGTTACATGATGATGTATGCGAAGTGATGGAGTTCTACCTAGCAAGTGCTCTCCCTATGCCAACGTAAAGAGTTATGTTGGATTCCATGTAGTGGCTCACATGGTCTTATATGTCAGTTAAGGTCCATTCCCACAAGCTTTATGATCTATGTCTTGGTTTTTGTTACATGTGTTCCATTTATTCATGATGCTTGTCCATATTGAGCGCTATACCTTGTGCATGCTTAAGTTCATGTATATGTTACCTTTAATGTCCTATATATGTATATTTTACTTATGAATGATGACATTACAATTTCATGTTTGCATTAAATCTCACATACTTAGTACATTCCAAAAGTACTAACACATATTTTGCCTGCATGATTTAACCATGTAGGGACAGGTGCTCCTCCACCGGCTTGTGGCTAGTTTTCAGGTTTTCGAGACTAGTATTTTTGTGGTAAGCCCTTAGTCCGGGTCTATACCAATTTTTATTCTAACTATGTATTCAGAGACTATGTATATGTTGGCCTTTAGAGGCTTTTATTTTCTATGTTGTTAAATGTTGGAGTATTTTCTATTTTATGGATACCGATTGATACCGATTCCGTCCATCCATGGTTTAGTTGGTATGATATTTGGACAAATGTTATGTTTTTAATGTTGCTTCATTGTCATATGTTGCCCCTTAGACCCTTTCCCCGTTTTATTCCACAAATGCTTAAGTTTTTATGCTATAAATGCTTGAGATATTATAGATGATTTGGATGAGGTACCTCCGGGTATCTCATTTGCATGGTAACTAGCCCCTAGATTGGGTCATTACAAACTTGGTATCAGAGCACAAGATTTTAAAATGTTCCTCTAATTTCCAAACATACCACGCCAAGTAGAGTCTCATTCATTTTTGTGAAGACTGCTACTATCTTGAGTGAGAGGCTATGAGACGGTTTAGGAAAATCTTCCCTTCTTTCTTATTCATGTCGTGCTTTATAGATGACTAAGGTTCCCCTATAACTAATGATGATTCTTTCTATTTCTTGATCATGTCACCAAGAAGAGCTCCATAACAAAGAGGGACTCCCGAGCAACAAGCCCCTCCATTATAACAAGATGATGGGGTGTCTCACGCAAACTTTAGAGCCATGTTCACCATGCTAGCCCAAGAATTGGGTAATCAAGCCAATAGGGAGATTGATACCTCCCCAAGTACCCACTCTGGCTACGCGGGTTAGAGAATTCATACGGATGAGCCCTTGGAGTTCCACGGTTCTAAGACGGAGGAGAACCCTATTGACTTTATTGATGAGGCCTAATTGATTGTTGCTGTCATAGGTGTCCCATCAGAAGAGAAAGTGAAACGACCCCAAAAAGTACCCAAAAATGTGCCTCCGGATGCTCGAACTTTAATTTTCATATATCTAAAATTTCGTTCGCTATTCGAAAATCCGACTTCATATTGTGATCAGAGGGTCAAAATTAGGTGAAAAAGGGTCTAACCTTGATTTAAGAGCGAAAGAATAGCGATTATAAATTTTTAAGTGACGAATTCCAGAGAGCTTTCCGCGATGCCTCTGCAACGCGCCTTGGGTGCGGTTCAGTACAAAATCTTCTCTGCGCCCTCTCCGCTACGTGGAGATGTGTATTTGCCTGGCAGTGTTTTTCTAGTACGGTCCAAAATATTCTAAGTGTTGGGCCCAAATTTCCCAAATGTGTTTTTATCTATACTTAGTCAAATTTCACCCTTATATCATCCTAATCATTTCCCCAATACTCCCCAAAACACTCAGCCATATTTTCACTCCATATTCCAAGACTCAAAACCCTCATCCAGATTTAAGGATTCTCTTCAAGCTTCAAGTCTCCATTGTGAACCTTCACAAAGAACTTCTCCAAAGCTAAGATATGTGGTGTTGAACCATTGGGTCCTTTCACCCATGGTGCCTAAGCTCCCTTTTTACTAATATTGCATGATTTAAAGTTGATTTTACGTGTGGGTCTTGTATATTAAGAAATTTATTGCACAGTGATTTTAGTTCATGAAAGTATGATTGTCTTAACATGTTTTGAGCTCTAAATCTTGGATCTAATGTTGAATTTGATGAGGGGTTTTGATGTGAATGTCTTTAGGATGTTGCAGGGTGTTGATTGACGGTTTTACTACAAATTTTCTTGCATGATTTGATCTCTAAATTGCATGGTCTTTTACCTCCATTACACACCCTAAGGTGTTTGGTAAAATGTCTGGCTAGGGTTTCTTAAGGAATTGAAGGTCCAAAGCATGAGATATGATATGAATGATGTTATGATGATGGGATGAGCTTATGTATATGGTTATTCCTATACGAAATATTGCATTAGAGCCTGTAATGAAACCTATATAAAGTATTGCATAGACCATGCCTAATCCGAGGGAGGGGGGTCTAGCATCCGGATAACCTAGATGGGGGGTTACTACTCGTCAACCTAGATAAGGGTTAGTACTCATCTACCTAAGTGATGTGGTCGCAACATTACTAACCTAGATGGGGGTTAGTACTCATCAACCAAGATGAGGGTTAGTACTCATCTACCAGGGTGATGGGGTGGCATCATCATCAGCCTAGATGAGGGTTAGTACTTATCCACCTAAGTGATGGGGTGGCAACATCACTAACCCTCCAAGGGGTTCATACCTTGGAAATCTAGGTTGGTCTCTTCTACACATATGATATTCTATATGAGCATGTGTTACTAAAACATGTTTTACTTATGCATTGATCATACATGGCATATTGCTATATCATGCCTATTGCCTATTGTTATGCATGTTGATTGTGAAGCTTATCTTTTGTTGTATTGCATCCCACATACTTAGTACATTCAAACGTACTAACGCATACTCTTGCCTATATGATATCAACATGTAGGAACTGGTGCCCAAGTTGATCATCCTCCTCCTCCGCATGGTTAGACGTTGCTATTCCAAGCTTGTCGGTGAGTCCTCTATTTTAGGGACCTTGGTTTATGTTTTCCTCTTATCTATGTATTAAGACACTTTCTTATGTTCTTTTTGACTATGAGGGTGAGCCTAGTTACTTTGTCTTGGCCCTCTCTCTATCTATGTATTAGGGGTGCTTGTTGGATAAGTAGTGTATTTATGATATGAGCCATGACTCCTTGCGTTGTAATTTTGTTATTTTGGGAAGCTTTTCCTTAGCCCCAATGGCACATTCTATTCTATATGCTTTTATATGCTTCCGCGACCAAGGATGTGTAATGACAGGTTAAGAGGCTTATTTTGGGTTCCTTCGGGTTCCCCATTCATCGTGTCACGTCTAGGCCCTAGGCTTGGCTCGTGATAGAAAGCCGAGTTGATGGTCTACCAACTAAAGGTAGTAGCTAAGATATGGTATGAGCAATGGGCAGATGACAGGGGCTAAGGAGCGGGTCCAATCAGATGGGAGGAGTGTAAGTGTGAATTTTTGGATCGATTCTTTGCGATTGAGTTTAGAGAGGCCAACGTGCAAGAGTTTATCAACCTCAAGAAGGGCACATGAGCATGTGGGAGTATTCCCTCATGTTCACCAACTGTCCAAATATGCTCCTTTCATGGTAGCGGATCCAAGAGCCTGCATGGCAAATTCATCTTTGGTGTTTCTGACTTGGTATCAAAGTAGCACAAGATATCGATGCTTTTGAAGGAGATGGAAATCTCCTGGCTGATGACCTACATCGAGCAAATCGAGGAGGAAAAGCTAAGGGCTGATCAAGGGAGTCCAAAAGGGCTTAGGTTGATGGTGTGGGGTACTCTCACCAATAGAGTGGAGGTCACAAGTTCCAAGGCGGCCAAAAGCAAGGTGGACAAGGGTCTACCAACACTCCTTCTCCCCGGACCACCAAAGACAAGGGGGTAGTTCCAAAGCCCTAAAGCCCAAATTGCCCCAAGTGTGGAAGGCTTCACATGGGAGAATGCCTAGCAGATTCAAATGCATGTTTCAAGTGTGAGAAGCACGAACACTATGCCAAGGATTGTAGGATTGGAGGTGCGAGGCCCCAAGGACAAGGTGGGAAAGTTCAAGGCATCCCAAGGACCAATTGATTTTATGCTCTCCATGGCCGACAAGAAGTTGAAAAAGCCCCAGATATTATTATCGGTATGTTGAAAGTGTACAATTTTTAATGCATATGCACTATTAGACTTGGGAGCTATTTTGCCATTTGTAACTCCTTTGCATTCAAATAGTTTTCATACATGTCCCGAAATCCTTTATGAGCCCTATGAAGTATGTACCTATGTAGGAGAGTCCATTATTGCACAAAAAATCTGTAGAGATTGTCTTATTTCCATCTTGCATAAAGTTGTCCTTTGTGACTTAGTAGAACTCTCCATGGTTGATTTAGATGTGATACTTGGGATAGATTGGCTACCTACTTGCTTCTGTGTCTCCATCGATTACAGGACTTATAGAGTCAAGTTCTAATTCCCAAATGAGTCCATTCTTGTGTAGGAGTGTAGAAATTCTTCATGTCGGGGTCAGTTCATTTCCTTCCTAAAAGTTTGGAAAATGATCTCAAAGGGGTGTATATACCATCTAGTTTGAGTAAAAAATGTTACTTTTAAAGTTTCTTCTCTTGAGTCGGCTTCCATAGTTAATGAGTTCCCTGATGTCTTTTCAGATGAGTTATTAGGTATTCCTTCCGAAAGGTAGATAGATTTCAGCATAGATCTCCTACCCGACACTCAACCCATCTCAATTCCTCCATATAGAATGGCTCCTGTGGAGTTGAAAGAACTAAAGGACCAATTGAAGAATTTGTTAGAGAAGGGTTTCATTAGACGTAGTAGGTCTCCATGAGGTGCTCCAGTATTATTTATAAGGAAGAAGGACGGGTCATTACGCATGTGTATAGAATACTGATAATTCAACAAGGTTACAATTAAGAACAAGTATCCACTCTCGAGAATAGATGACTTATTTGACCAATTACAAGGGGTTACTCATTTCTCCAAAATCGATTTGAGTTCCAGATATCACCAACTAAGGGCGAGAGAGAGTGACATTCCTAAGACGGTCTTTCGGACTAGGTATGGTCACTTTGAAATTATAGTGATGTCTTTTGGTCTCACCAATGCGTTGACTATATTCATGGACCTTAAGAATAGGGTGTTCAAGCCCTACCTTTACATGTTCATAGTGGTGTTCGTCGATAATATCTTAATTTACTCTCGAAGTGAGGAAGAGCATATGGAGCACTTAAGGGTTGTGTTACAAACCTTGAGGGAGCAAAGGCTTTATGCGAAATTTGACAAGTGAGTTTTGGCTAAGTGAAGTTGCCTTTCTTGGGCATGTGGTATCGCGTAATGGCATTAAGGTTGATCCTAAGAAGATCGATGTGGTGAGAATTTGGCCAAGGACATTGACTCCTATGGACATAAGGAGTTTCTTGGGCCTAGCCGGGTACTATAGCAGGTTTGTGGAAGGATTATCATGCATTTTGTCCCCACTAATCAAGTTGACTCAAAAGAAAGTGAAGTTTATCTAGACGAATTAGTGTGAGAAGAGTTTCCAAACTTTGAAGGATCGACAAACTTTGGCTCCAATACTAACCTTGCTGAAGGGAAATGATAGATTTGTTGTCTATTATGATGCTTCAAGGATTGGGTTGGGGTGTGTATTAATGCAAAACGGTAAGGTGATTGCCTATGCCTCAAGACAATTGAAGGTGCATGAGAAGAAATACCTAACTCATGATCTTGAGCTTGTGGCTATAGTGTTTGATTTGAAACTATGGTGTCACTACTTATATGGGTTCATGTGGGATACTTCACCGATCACAAGAGCCTACAATATGTTTTCACCTAAAATGATCTCAACTTAAAGCAACAAAGGTTGTTAGAGCTTCTCAAAGACTATGACATGAGTGTGAAGTATCACCCGGGGAAAGCCAATGTGGTATCCAACTCCCTTAGTAGAGTCTCCATGGGTAGTGTCTCTCATATAGAAGATGATGGGAAAAGGGAGTTGGCCAAAGAAGTTCATAGGTTTGCTAGGTTGGGCATAAAGCTAAATAAACTCGGAAGTGGTGGTGCGATGGTGCTTCATGGGTCCGAGTCTTCTTTGATTAAGGATGTTAAGTCTAGGCAAGACCTTGATCCCACCCTAGTTGAGTTGAAAGCCTTAGTGAAAAAGGGAAAGATAGGAGTTTTCTCACAAGGGGATAATGTTGTACTCCGATATCAAGGGATCGACGAATTGGAAAGAGTTTCCAAACCTAGAAAGATAAGCTTGTCTCCGTTCCTATCTTGGCTCTACCGAAAGGGTTTGGAAGGGTTTGTCATATATTTTGATGCTTTAAGAATTGGTTTGGTATGTGTTTTGATGCAAAATGGCAAGGTAATAGCATATGCCTCTAGACAACTTAAGGTGCATAAGAGCAATTATCCCACCCATGATCTTGAATTGGCAGCCGTGGTGTTTGCTTTGATTAGTGCCATTACTTGTATGGGTTCATGTTGATGTGTTTACTGACCACAAGAGTCTCCAATATGTGTTCATACAAAAAGATCTTAACTTGAGACAAAGAAGATGGTTAGAGCTCTTTAAAGATTATGATATGAGTGTGCATTATCTCCACGACAAAGCTAATGTTGTGGCCGATGCTCTAAGTAGAGTGTCCATGGGTAGTCTAGCTCATGCTGATGATGGTGGCAAAGAGGTGGCTAGAAAAGTTCATCGGTTGGCTAGATTGGGGGTTAGGTTGGATGAAGTTGAAAATAGGGGTGTAGTGGTTGTTGATGGTTCTAAATCTTCTTTGATTGAGGAAGTTAAGTCGAAACAAGATCTTGACCCTGCATTGTTAGAATTGAAGGCCTTGGTAAAAGATGGCAAAGTGGAGGTTTTCTCACAAGGGGGAGATAGTGCCCTTAGGTACCAAGGTAGGTTGTGTGTGGCTAATGTTGATGACTTAAGAGAGTTGATCTTGAAGGAGGCCCATAATTCATCCTATTCTATTCACCCCGGTTCTACAAAGATATATAGGGACTTGAGGGAGGTGTATTGCTGGGGTGGAATGAAGAGGGATATTGCGAAGTTCATATCCGGATGTCACAGTTGCCAGCAAGTGAAAGCAGAACATCAAAGGCTGGGTGGCCTAGCCCAAGACGTAGAAATTCCTACTTGGAAGTGGAAAGAGACCAACATGGATTTTGTGGTTGGGTTGCCTAAGACTAGAAAACACTTTGACTCTATTTGGGTTCTTATGAATAGAATGACAAAGTTGACTCACTTTCTACTGGTCAAAACCACTAATGGTGCCGAAGACTGTGCAAAGTTATATATTCATGAGTTGGTTAGATTGCATGGGGTACCCTTGTCTATCATTTCAGATCGTGGTGCTCAATTCACTTCTCACTTTTGGAGGTCCTTCCAAAGAGGTTTTTGTACCAAGGTGAAGCTTAGCACAACTTTTCATCCTCAAATGGATGGTCAAGCTGAGAGGACTAAACAAATTCTTGAGGATATGCTTAGAGCTTGTGTTTTGGATTTTAAGGGTAATTGGGATGAACATCTTCCACTTATTGAGTTTGCTCACAAGAATAGCTTCCACTTAAGCATTAGTATGGCTCCCTTTGAAACTTTATATGATAGACGTTGCAGATCCTCGGTTTGGTGGTTTGAACTAGGGGAGATGGCCTTGCTAGGTCCGGATTTGGTTATGGAAGCCTTGGAGAAGGTGAGGTTGATAAGGGAAAGATTGAAAATAACCCAAAGTAGACAAAAGTCCTACTCCAATGTGAGGAGAAGTGATCTTGAGTTTAAGGTTGGTGATTGAGTTTACTTGAAAGTCTCACCTATGAAGGGTGTGGTCCGGTTTGGCAAGAAAGGGAAATTAAGCCCAAGGTTTATGGGTCCTTATAGAGGTTTGAGGAGAGCGGGTAAGGTGGCATATGAGTTGGGGTTGCCTATGGAAATGAATATGGTTCATCCGGTCTTCCATGTGTCCATATTGAGGAAGTGTGTGGGCGACCCAAGTGCTATAGTGCCCTTCGATGTTGTGGGTGTTGTAGAGTATAATTTGACATATGAGGAGGTCCCGGTGGAGATTTTGGATAGACAAGTGAAGAGATTGAGAAACAAAAGTGTAGCTGCCGTCAAGGTCCTTTGGAGGAATCAACAAGTTGAGAGTGCCACATGGGAAATCGAGGTGGACATGAGAAATCGATAGCCATATCTCTTCCACTCTATTCAAGCCGAAGGTACGAATTTAAGTCCCTATATGATTTCAAGTCCTAAGTTTCAGCCATTATGTCATTTTGCATGCATTCATGTTTATGTTAATAGGTTTATGGTGATTTTTGACATTCATGTTGAGTTTTGTGAAAATGATGGTTAAATGCATTTGTTGGATTCATGTGGGCTGAAATATTCATGATTACTTCTCTCATGCACGTTAATTTGATTTTTGGGGACGAATGTTCATAAGGGAGAGATATTGACACAACCATAAAATGTTATTCGGAATGTCCATAATCATAATTTCCATATATCTCCAAATCCGTGCGTGATATTAAAAATATGACTTCATATTCTCGAACAGGGGGAAAAATTGTGTGGGAAATGGGTATAACCCAGATATTTAGAAGACCCATAGCGAAAAATACTTTTTACTAATTTTTGATTTTTAGAGAGCATCTGCATCCTGGCCGCGACGCGCCAGGGGCGTGGAGCAGTGTAAATTGTTCCATCCTGTTTGGTCCGTGTGGCGGACTGGACGCGTACTAGTACAAAGTTTTCCTTACTTTTTCTGTTTCGGCCAAGGGCATTGGGGTCATAGCCCCATGCCCACTTAAGCATGAAATCACCCATACTTAGCCATTTGATAAAATGTCAAGTCAAGAATTCTCAAGTTATTGATGATCTATTACACGATTTACAAGTCAAGTGACTTCATGATGATTAAGGGCTTTCGAGCATGTATTGAATTCATAAAAAGTATCTATGATTTTGCAAGTATCAAGTTAAGTCCAATTTTAGTAATTTTACCTCTTTTGAGCCATTCATGTTAAAGCAAGGGTTCATGTATGATTATGATCTATTCTCATGTTCAAGTTAGGCTCACTACTAGCGGTCAAGCATGTTTCAATAGCTACTCATGTCATGTTTCCATGTTTTTTACAAGCTATACAAGTTATGAAGATTTCAAGTATTCCGTGGGATTTGACTTAGTACCGAATGAGGCTTAAGATGGGGGCTCGACTCAATGGGTCCTTATATAAAGTCTTTTATCTCTAAACTATGTGCCACCACAGGATGATTTATAATACCCTTGCTATACTAGTTGATCTATCTAGTTCATGTTATCATGTTTGGTTTGCCTTGGCAAGTAGACCACACTTCGCTGGGGGTGTCATGCTTGATCACCTAAACCGAGGGGGTGTCAGGCCTCGGAGTCCATGTTGTAGCTGCTTGGTCTATGTCAGTTGAGGTCACTTCCCATATGTGTATGCTATATATATGTATGCATATATATATATATATATGTGTGTGTGTGTGTGTGTGTGTGTATTGTGCAAAATGAATGATTTACACGCATGTTCTATTATGAGCATTGATCAT